>JAMKCH010050792.1:0-173880 GCA_023653785.1 Ophioderma brevispina
CATCATCAACACCCAAATTGGGTTTTGTGGTTTGCACTCCGTATGTTGTAAATTTCTTTTGGACATTTTTTGGCGATTTTGTTATAAAAAAGAGCTTGGCGCCACCGCCTGCTACGGCCTACATTAATGCTCGAAAGAAGATTTTGTTTGTTACGTAATTTAAGAATCAGTGAAGCGGCTACTGGTTGTTTCACGTGTCTGCACGGTAATATCAGAATACATCTGTGTATTTATGCTTACTGGTAACCATTTTACCAGTTGTTTGTATTCTTTGTTTTTGGTTCATTCTGTATATGTTATGTGGACGTGTTACTCTCTGGTTTCCGGTGATTAAAAATCAACTTTAAAATTGGTAATTGTTTTCATGGACAAATATGAGTTTGGATTAGAATCTTGAATGCAATTTTCAATTGGTATTTAACTTAATATATTGGGAATTTGATCCAAATTCGGATTTTGACCTCCATTTTGGGGGGGGAAAATCCAAGAAATTTAGAGAATTTGCACGTATGTGTGTGGTGTGTGTCCTGTGGGTGGGTGTGTTGTGGGTGTGTTGCCTATGTATGTGTGTGGGTGAGGGTACGTGGGTGTGTGTGGTGTGTCGGTGTATGGTATGCTAAGCGTCACTAAGTTTCATTGTTTATTGTTTGTTCTTTGACGTCAAATGACGGTGCCACTGTTAGAAAGTGATTTCAATAATAAATAGAATAAAGTACTTGTTTGTAATTAAGTAGTTCGGAAAGTTGTTTATTGATTCTTGACAATTATCTATGTCGCATGATACCTTGTTAAAAGATGTTTTGTAAAGAAGCAGCAAAACTCGCGGAGTAAAATGTGAAACGGTGAAGTCTTCAGTTGAAGTGGCTGCCAAAAAAACAAACAATTTGGATTTTACCGTCTTGTTTTCTGAACTGTTCCAACAGATCCGAGACGCGCATGTATACATTGCTGTTATTGTTCCTAAAGTTTTCTGAAGTTTCAAGACGTGATTTTACAAATCATCTTACATCTTTACAGCACATATAGTAAATTAGGCACCGGAGTTTTTGCGCGATTTAAAACGTCAAAATGCGCGGCCCGTATTTTGAAATTCGCGAAAATGCGCGATTTTTAAAGTCCAAAATCGCGAAAATGCCACCTCCCGTTCCTTATGTTTGCTCTCACTCAACCAGGAACCGAAAAAGTCTTTGCAAAAAACAATGTAGAAATGCTTCAACACTTTCCAAAGTGGACATCCGATTTTATTACTTTTTGTCCGGCTAATAAATTACAAGAAGCAAATCAGTACACCTTTATTTTTCCCTTCTTATTCCGAAGGGAGGGCCTTTGCATACATTCCCGAGAATTAATACTTTCGGCAACGTGGCATGGGGAATCCCCGGCCCCAGTCTCGGATGACGTGATCGCATGACGGGTTTTCCACTCTTGCCCTGAATGTGTGGGGGGGGGGAAAAGTTTTGTTTTTTCATCTCTTCCCATCCTACCGATTTCCCGTCCGGGAAAATACCTCCCTACCGCGGACACGTCCGAATTGTTTTAATTCGAGGGATTAAGTATTCCCAGGGATAAACCAATTATGAACAAAAGAACGAACAGTGATACCGCGCGTTGAGAGCTTGGAAATGACACCAAATGTGCTCAATTTAATAACGGGAAAATAGGGTCGGTTCATCCGTGTTCAACTAATCAAGATTACAGGTAGGGTTTCTACGCTAGGATTTATTTATACATTTGGACTATATTTTTGCACTTATTGGAGCTTTGTGGTCATACCAATTTTCGCGACGTTTGCAAATAATGATTTCAATAAATCAATTTGTGTTTGTTTATTGGCAAATTAACATTAAAAAGTGTTTTTTTACAAAATCGTGAAAATTCGCGATGGGACAACAAAATCGTGATAGACCCAAAATATTCGCGAATTTTGCGCGTTTTGCGCGATCGCGCAACACTCCGGTGCCTATAGTACATGGTAGCAATTCCCTCCAATTTCACTTTTCAGTAAAATGCATTTAAAAAAAAAAAAAAAAAAAAAAAAAAATATTCTATTTATTTTTACAATAACTTGTATAAGTTATGTTTACACTTCCAGGTGTATACTAAATATATCTTTTATATTAAGTTAACTATTGCACTGTGTCTTACCAGTTGTATAAACTGTTAGAAGATATCCAAGTTTTTCACTTAAACTTAAAACAATCATAATTACATTTAAATTAATACCACAAAATATCTCAACACATGCTAGAAACCTTAAAGGCCGAGCAAATATTTCCCAATGAGGGCGCACTAATTTCCAAACAATCAAGTTTTTGTTGCATTTACACAATGCTTCTCCATACACTGGTCACTGTGTGAAATAACTAAGAATAAATCAAGTCCTTCATTTCAAACATCACAACTTTATCATAAACTTCCGGATCCAAAAGTTTTGTTTAAACACAATATCCTATTACACTGGTATACTGTACAGGCTAACTGCATGAAAACAAAATATCCAATCCATCTATAACTTTGGAATTAAAGCATTTTAGGTGGCTAGCTCGCTATAGATGGACTATTTTTAATTACTAAACACAAAAAACAAATTATATTTCAAGCTTTGAGGTCAGCCTTTAAAACTAGAACCTAAAGAACATAAATGAGTATTAAGTCAAATTTCTTGTGAGTCAAAATTAGATTCTTAAAATTGAAATCTTAATTTGCCAACTTATGCAATGTTAGTATAGACTAAAAAAACAACCCTCTGGGAATAGCATTCCTTATTCCACAATAAATCCAGTCAACCTCTCCTCCCAGTTTATACTGTAAATATATTCATATATATTATGTATATTTATTTGTGCACTTTTCATTTGATACCAGTATTTATTTTTTACACTTCCAATTGTTAAATATTAAGTATATCATTTATACTATTCTGATTGTGGTACTTTCCTGAGTATTTATACTAACACTGTTAAATACACTTTACCTAGTTTCACTTACAAACGTCAAAACCAATATACTAGAGTGGGAGCCTGACTATCCTCCCATTACAAGTGTATCGCCTAAACTTGTTTATACAACTGTGTATTTTACCGTAAAGTGAATCCAAGGATACATCGATAATATACACTAGGTGTACCATTACCGTATGACCAATACCACTTCATGGTTATAAATTCATTTATTCCTTTATACAAAACATCAGATTAAATCGATAAACCACATCTAGGGGAAACCTATAACCCTATCCTACGTCTTTTATTTCTTGCAATCCTGCCTTGCATTTCCTTCCAAATATTGCCAAATACTAACAAAATCTATTCAAAATTCACATTTTTTAGAACTACCATAATCCTAACTATCTGGCACAAAATTACAGACCTGCCACAAACTGATTCATTCACATGTGACCCGTGCATTCCTTTTTAAGGATGTTTATTGAGTGTCATGCCATGTGAACAGCTTTATATAAAAAAAAATTGGATCGATTAGAAGCCCAAATTAATTGGTCGAGCTCTGTGAGTTGCAAAAAATTGGTCGAGACGCAGTCGAGCCCAATACTTTAAAAGTCAATGGCGAGACCCAGTCACAAGCCCAATATTTTAAAACTCATAGCGAGACATTACATTGGGCCGTAAATCATCCAAGTGGTTTAAAATCATAATCATTTTTTGGTCCAATCCGATATTTTTCACACACGTTGGACTCCTCAAAACAATGATAATTTGGGGAATAGTGAGCATCCGGTGACTCCATACGGTCATCTTGTTGACAAATTCCTGTGTTTTTGAATATCACCCACAAAGTCCACGGTCCCACTGATATGAGAATGGATGATAATGGTCAGGGGGGATGATTTCATCCAAAGTTGTGGGCATTGGATCTGGAAGGAAGTAAAATAATTGGATTTAATTTTCACCTGTCCGGATTTTCAAAACCCTTGGAGTTTTGTGTGACTGTGTGACATGGCTACTGGAGAGCGACAGTAGTTTGGCCCCCTTATGTCATACTCATCAAGTTAATTGCCCAATCGACTGAAAGGTGACAGCCAGAAGCATATCCATTGCTGCATACTTCAAAAGACCTACGCTGGTTCCCGGCCACTTTGGTCTCTCACACACTTTAAAAACTTCACACACAACTGAGCCAAAGACTCATTGGCTCAGTGCAACATTGAAAATCTCTGAGACTTAACTTGGTTTTGACCTGTGGTTCTGCAACTCACTTCTGATTGGTGTAGAAGTGCATACGCCATCACCGTTGCCGTCGGCGTGTTGGCGTTTTTAGATAACTGGGTGACTCTCAGTACACACGGCGTTGGTGAACCATCACTTCCACAGTGGTCCCTGATTCTATACGCGCGATGACATGTATCTTCAGCATATCAATAACATGTATCTCACATATCAATCAAGCGACGATTCGAGGGGGGTTCATATGCTAGTCACAATCCTGACTAATTATGATTGCCTTACCTTCGTGCTTGGGTAGTCTGAGCCATAAGCGAAGCCCAAGGCGCAGGCACCAGCGTACAAAGACCTTCCTTGTCATGTGCCTACAAGTAGAGCCAGTATAAATTTGCCATAGGTGGAAAGAAATTATATAGTGGTCACTTAAGTCATGTTGGGAGTGACCAGTGTATCTCCCACATGGTGCTGCACTGATGGAGGAATCTGAGTAAAAAAAAAAAGGTATCCCAGTAAGAATTTCCATAAAAGATAGTGGATTATGACCATTTTTGTTGTTTAAAATATAATTTCATTCTTCTAACGCCTGTGAATTTTTTTTTGTTTGATTGAGTTTACTGGTTTGAAAACAAAAGCAGTTATTCAATACCACTGCCCTTTCTTGTTGAATTTCAATTTGCCAAAAAGTAGTGGAAATGAGATTTGGCATTTAATCTCATTTGTATTTTTTGAAGTTGTCTCTAATAATTCCAACAGCAGCTATGAAGCCCTTCCCATAGTGCATCTGTGTGCTTTCCACTTTCTATAATAACTGATAACCACAAAGTAAAGAATTACGAATGGCAATTCAACCCATGGAGCATGCACAGTAAGTTTATCATCTTGTCTTGTCTTGTCTTGTTACTGTCCAACGCCCCTTAGTGGGGCCAACCGGACAGACTCTGGTACCTAGAGCGGTGAGTGCAGGTAACAGACCGGGATGATCCCCTACTCTTTTTCGATAAGGTCTGCAACTTTTTACGTGCTCGGGATTGACTCCACTGACACACAGGACCAACAGCTTTACATGACTCTCCGAACCATGAGGCGCCGGGCACCCATTGTATATACCTGCACATTCTACGCAATGGGTGGGAGCGAGGAGAAATTCCATATTCACACTACATAAATGCTGCGTGATTATGCAATTTCCGACCTTATAGGAACTATTTGAGTATGACCAAGAAACCCGACTCTTGCGGGGCTCGAACCAGGGCCGCTTGGCCGATCTTATACCCTGCCGACGGTTCAGCGCCTTAGACCGCTCGGCCACCTCGCCCTCATGTGGTTGATATTCAACATCTTTCGATAGGATGTTTTTATCATATTTTTTGAAGCAGTCAAGCACTTGGGATTTAAACTCTCCATTCCTTTTGATAAGGACCCTTACATATGCATTAAAATTTCTTAGTGCTCGAATAAATAGCACAGGGTAGGTAATTTTGTTTGATACACATATTTCCTATGGAGGTTCCATGCGTTGGCTGCTCCAGGTTCTGATAGCCCTGTGCACAATGGGAAGGGTTTTCGAGCTGCTGCTAATAAATCCTGAGAATAACTTTTTTTTTGACATGCTTTGCATTGCTTTCAAAAATAGTAATTCACTGTATAACAGAATATACTATTGACATAAATTTTTATGCAATTCTTAAAGTTTGAACAGTTTTCCATTTATTTATGGTTCAAAATTGAACCCTAGGCTATGGATAAAAATATTTTCCAGGCTTTTAAATTAGCAGTTCCTAAGTTAGCCACAAAAATAAGTTGGGAAAAAAAACAGGCTATAGTGCATTTATCTTCCTCGAGCCAGTGACGTCAGTACAATATTCAGTGGTCATGGCATTCAGTGGTCGCGGCATTATATCGCGAGCATTGATTGAAAGCACTGGCATACACACATGCACGTTTAAAGCCAGCACTTAGATGCGTGTGAGAAATACCCGCCTGACCATGCTGACGTCCGACTCGAGGAAGATGAATACACTATAGCAAAAAATCCCTGGTGTACAGTACCATAGATCACTTTCTTACAAACATTTCTTTTTTTCTTCCTCTTTGATTAGTTGTCAAAGATTACCCATTTCAAGTGGCTGAGTCTGGCTATGCCGGTTTTCTGATGCCCATTGAGGTCTACTTCAAGAACAAGGAGGAACCCAAGAAGGTGATCTTTCAGTACGACTTATTCCTGCATCTTGCTGGTCAGCCGCCCGTTAACCACATCAGATGTGAAAAACTTACATTCAACAACCCGACTGAGGACTTCAGAAGAAAACTCATCAAGGCTGGCGGGGTTAGTACATGTTTATTTCAGTTTGGTTTTCAGGATGTGAAAGTATTCAGTATGTGTGTCACTTTCCCATCCTCAGAAGAAAATAGGCATATTTCCTGATTATTGTGCGTACCCCTATAGCGAGCCCTTTAGGATTTACCCGAGCACATGCGCGCATGCACACACACACATACGCACACACAGAGGTTTTGCCAGCAAATGGGAATTCAGTGCTGGCTTATCATATCAAAACTTCAGTGTTTAACTACCAAACTTATCCTAATCAAATGGGGGCCGATTCTTTGCCGCCTTTTTGGCAAAATTTCTGAATATTGATTTTAAATGCATTTTTGCAGAATTCATAAGCCTGGGCACCTCCTGTTGAATCGGTAATGGTCTGCTCTTTCAGAAATAGATCAGTTTCCTGGTAGGAATGTGATGTTTCACATTGGGTGCGAATCCCCATGCATGCATTTGCACACACACACAAACACAAACTGTAGACGAGGGTATTTTCGCAAGCAGAATTTTAGCGAATAGAAACAAGGACATTTTTGTGTTTTGCTAATCCACTTCCAATCACCACAGTGCTTACTTGCACTGAGATGTTGAAAAACATTTTTGAGAGTGTGATTTTCGCCGTATTAATTTCTATTGGCGAAATTCGCTTAAATTAATACCTCGTAAGAATTTCCAGGATACGTACTTCTATTGATTTGTTTGTAATTGGATTCAGTAGAGGGTATTACAACTGGGCAAATATCCCAAAAATTCATTTATTAATTGCGAGCAAAATCTTAGATGTTCATAACAAACTAACAAATTATTTACAGTTGAAGTTATAAATATCTTTTTTTTTTTTTTTTTTGGATGAAAACAGAAAAAAGAACATTGGTTTTGAGAATAGGATTTTTGGAATTCCTGGGGATGCACCCCATGATTTAGGAATGGACAGTGATTAGTCTGTCTGTTTTTAGTACATGTCAACCCACACTTATTTCAGTTGTATCATGCTAACAAGATTATGAAATCGATCAGAGTTAATATTTTAATAGGTCAGCAGAAACTTGTCAGGTTGTCCCTTGGGTTCCTCCCACCATGTTATACTTACTTCACAGGTGTTTTTACAATTTTGGTTGTGAGTGAAAAATGTACAGGTTCAGGCCAAAGAAGCAAGTTTGCCTTTCTGGAACTTACACTTCAAATCTGAGCATAGCTATAGGTCAGAGATTTTCTGTAAGGAACCCATTGGTCAACACGCTGGGTGTTTAAAGCTTTTAGGACTACAAAAATAGAATTTTGAAGATGATTGCTGTTGTAAACCAAAAGAAATGAAAAGGGCTAAGCAGTTTTTAAGCATGAGTTATCAGTTTAACTCCTTCAAACACCCACCACCACCACAAAATGTCAAGTGTTAAGATATGATCAGGATTAACATTTGTGGTAGGGTGTGTATTTAGGCTACGTGGTAATTTAAGAGCTAGGTTGGTTTCAAAAACAGGGGGGGATTTACCTTGTCATCAGTTTGTGTTGACTGACTTGTTTTTGAATAACCATGACATGAAAGTTAAACTAAATAGTCAACATCATGATTATTATCCCGTATTTTGAGTACTTGATTAGCAATGGATAAGGTATTTTTACAGGGAAGTGAATTCGCACTCTGCCGCAGGAACCCTGCTGTGATGCGATCCTTGGCACATGGGTGTCTTTCCTGAAGTCGTTCCAATTTTGGAAAACGCACCAGCACGATCGTAAATTTAAACAAAAAAATTGTTCACGAGGCGAATGGAATATAATATGTTTATGGATTCATAGTAGAGACTTAAAAGGTACAAAGACAAAAAAAATTAGGATCCTACATCTCTTTCAACTTTTAAATCTAAAAACCTTTTTGCAGTGTCTGTTTTATAGGCATTATTTGTGACAGGGTCAAGATACCCGAAGTTAACGACGACGAAAATCATGGAATTGGTGATGGAATCATAAGCATCGGGTCGTCACACTTCATACAGTAATTACATTCAACACCCCCTCCCAGTTTTCCAGTGGTGTGGGTGTGTGTGAGCGCGTGTGTGTGTGTGGCGTGACGTGCTCTGCATGCGGGTGTGTGTTTCAGTTTACACATGCCTGCCTGCTTCTCAGTCGGTGCCAGTTTGGGATAGTTTTGAATCTGACAAATTTCTTTGGTAAGGAGGAGAAATTTTTAAGGAACAGGCCAAGAATGCAATCCCAGGTGAAGGTAGAGTTCTTTCCCAACAAGGTCAAAAGGGGGGAAGTCGGACAGAGTATGTCATTTACATGGTGGGAAAAAAGTTGGGGAATTGAGTTGTATTTTAACACCAAACGTACCATTTTAGGTATCTTTGAGTTGAGGGGGTGGTGTTGGCTGCGATACCTCCTTGGTAACAACGGGATGTATTCAGTAGTACATGTGGATCATGGTGGGGGTTTTTATAGCACTTCCCTACTCATGCTTGCTAAATCATTTTGTTTTGCTGCCATTGCCTGTAAAAAAAATACTATAAGCTGACATTGCCTATAATTTTTTCCATTGAGTAAGTCAAACGAGGATAATGTAAGTGACAAAAATGTTACAAGTGAGTGAGGGGAAATATGAGATCAATTTGGAGTGCAGCCCATTGTTGTCAGATTGTACAGGAAGTTATTTACAAGTGTGAGATTTGGGTTAATAGGTTGACACAAGTTTGGATTTGTACACATGATTTAGCGATCTGAAAAGCAGTGCAGAAGTGCTTTCCTGTCATTCATATTAGGAAAGTCAGGACACGGTTGTTATTCTTGAAAATGTTGATAGGAGGACGGTTTTGAGGACAGGCAATTTTAAACCTTAGGACGTTTACACTAGAGAAAAGTCGAATTAATTGAATTCGATATTATTTTTTAATTCGATGAGGATTGCATAAATTAATTCGAGTAGTAGGTGTTTATAATGAAAGCCGATTCCGAATTCGCTTTCAGAAAATATTACGTCTGTTGGCACTCCATTATTGAGAAGTTTGACTTCCGGTTAAACGAAGATTTTGCGCGATCTTCAACATGGCGGCCCGACCTTAAACTTGGGTTGCTTCTAGTCTGCGCCTGGTTCGCTTTTCTATGAAATAGGCCCAAGTATGATTAAAGTATTTTGATTAAAACTTGGGTTCAAAACTAACGGCAAAAGTAGAGGAGGAAAACGAAGACAACAACGCCGAAGTCCGAATTTTTGAAGCCGTACTCATTACGACTGTGCGTGTTTACACTCATGAAAAAGTGGAAATCGATGACGACCATCGAATTCACTTCTACTTTTGGCCCAGTGTAAACAGGGCTTTAATTGTTGGTACCAGGATCATTCTTGGAGGAAAGGAGCAAATCAGAAATTTTCAACACAATTATTTATTTCTGTTTTCAGATTAGTATTTAGACCTGTCCTTTTGTTCATACTTATGAATTGGACCAATGATAGAAAGGTGGTTTTTACTTAGAGGTTAAAGGTTAAGTTTAGTGTTTGGTTGGCAAAAATTATGTTGTTGAATTTTTGCTGTCACCCAATGCCTCACCATTCTAACTTTGGCAGGAAGTTTATCACACTTGTGAATAAAATAATCATTAAACATTTGCATTTTTAATGTTAGAAAATACGTACATAAAACATTTATTGGTTGGTTGTATAAAGTGCTACCCCCCGAAAAGGGGAGTTAGGTACCCGCGATCAGCGACTTTTCGGCAATTTTATAGTGACAAAATCCGGCCTTCCCCAACTCCTGGTAGTAGCGGTGTGGAAAGTAAATTTGGGTCATAAGTTGAATCTTGATCCCTTTACCACTGGCGAGTGTGCATTGATTCTGGTAATAAGGTCAAGATTAAGCTTTGTGCCTTGACATGAATGAACTGGCTTAGCCTGTCTAGGAAGAAGCGTACGTTATATCAGGAGTAAAAAATGGTAACTACATAACTAACATTCAGTGTGCGCTGTATGGCGGTGCCATGATTACCTTAAGTTGGGCATTAAATACAGAGTTTCAAATGTTCAATGCGACGGAAGGCGATAACTAAATGGCGGGCATGGCGTGATGGCAGAGGCAATTTATGCTTTTATGCTTCTTTCAAACAATCGTTGAACTTATGTTCTGACATTCAGCATAAGAATTGAAGATTGGAAAATCCGAAAATATCACAGTAAATTTCATTACGATGTTAGGATTTTCCTAGCCTATAGACGTAAGTTCATTATGATGTTGGGCTTTTCCTAGCCATAGTTTTTTGTTTATATTTGTCCGATGCTTGCACTGCTTGTTGACAACAGCCCTAAGTCATGTTTAACCTTTTTTGCCAGGACACAGCTTTTAAAACATTGCCCTAATGACCTTCAGAACCTTTGACCTCAAATTCCAGAACACCCAACAGACAAATTTCAAGTACTGAGCTATTGCACAATTGCAGCAAGTATGTGTGCTTAGTGGTCCCTCTAACATTTAAAAATGTATTAATATAGTTGCTGCTTATCTTGTTTCAAAGGTGAAAATAATTGCTATGACACATGCAGTGTATGCTTCTTGTCCTTTTGGCAATTTTGATACATTCAGACAGCCAGTGCCTATTGTAAGTAGGTACCCTTGAATTTTTATTTTTCTTTCAATACTAATGAATGTAAAATTGAAGCCTGATCATGTTCTATCAAAACAGAATCGGTAAAACATTGAACGTAGCCATAAATGTGAAATGCGATCCGCTAGTATGTAATTGTGCAAAGAACACACTATACGATGCATAACTACAAGTCAGTGTCTTAAGTACAAGAGCAAAAAGGTATTATGAAAAGGTGTCGAGTTAATTTTTACTGAATTAGCAGATTTGATTTTTTCTGAAGTATTGCTAACGTTACAAAAGAGTTCCTTTTAAATGATAAATCATGCATAATTTAGAGTAAAAGAGGTAGTTAGTGTATCTTCAATGCATATGATTGTGTTAATGGGGTTTCTGGTGTATAAATGTTATGCAGATGCAGTTGCCAGCAACACTATTAACAGCCGAGTCAAAAAAATTAAGTGAAGTCACTTTAGTGTTCTCACAATTTTAGCTTGTTTTTTTAATCAATTACCTTTTGTAACCAATAATTGCATTGTGAAATCGTGCAACAAGAGGAAAACGACCCAAAGAATTGTTCTTAATTCAAAACCTGAAGAAGTTCTTCTTCTTGGCGTATCCACAAGTTATTGGTAATGGTTTGTGGTAGTGTCAGGATTTATTCAACTGAGTAAGCTGATCCGAGGCCACGTGTATCCATGATACGGACGCTCCTAACATGGCCCGCTTTGAGGCTGGGTGGATTGGGAACAGTCAGGGGTTTTTACCCTACTCTTATTCGACACTGGCTGCGATGTTCATATACAGTCAGGCGCGGCACCAGGGGGGTGGCCGCCCCCTGAGGTTTTCAAAATTTAGGAAAAACGGGGTTTTGCGCAAAAATTAGGGTTTTTTTTTTTTTTTTTTTTTTTGTACTGTTTCGCCCTCCTATGATGTTTTGCCCCTCCTATGATTTTTCCCTGGCGCTGCCCCTGTGTACAGTTGTGTCTCTCTGTACACCGAAGGACGGGATGCTTTCATGATTCATTTGCCCAATTCCAAGTGAAACCATGGAGGAGAGCGGTATTCTGTATTTAATCAAAAGTTTAGAAACAATTGAAGTTGAGAAACAATTAAAGGTAGGTGACCGATTGTCAACCTCGTACCCCCACTTGACTCTATCAGAATTGAGATTGTGTCAGAAGAAATTTACCAATATCTTATTGGTAAATTGGGATAAAGTGGGGAGATAAGGTTGTCGATCGGATCACCCACCTTTAAAGTGCATTAGATGCTGCTTTTTCCTGTATAATATTATGATGGTTAGTTTCACTTTTATAAGCCACTACAGAAAGTTGCTTTTTGTTATGTTTTGTTTTGATCATTATATGAAAATACATAAAGTGGAATTAAAGGGCCATGGTCCGATCGTTAATAGCCTCATCCCCAGATATTACTGGAAGTAGGTCAAAATTTTGGTATCTGAAGAGAAAGAAAGCTACTATTTTTGAATTACCCTGGGAAAATGAATCTGAGGGCTCAAAGGAAGTTTGGTGTGGAAGTTATAAGTGAAAATGGTCCTATTTGATCACCAATATTAATTTTACACAGTACTTTTAAAGGTGAGTGTGTTGATCGTGTTTGGGGACCCCCCCTTGATTTACCCGGAGGTAGAAGTAGTATCGCATGTTTGATATCAGATGAAAGGCCGTATTTTTCTCATTGTCGTCCTGAAATATGAACCCCAAATCAAGTTCATTCCCAAGATATGAACGAAAAAAAACCGCCCTCCGTTTTATTGGTTAACCACCAATATTAGGACAAGTCAGTATTGAATAGGGATTTGCAATATGCATTATGCTTCTAACATCGAACCGCAAGTTTGTTTCCCACGGTACGTGATGGGGGGTATGTGCAAGTGCCAAGTTTTCATCAGTAGAGAAACAATAAACATGGATCGGAACAAGCCACTTTAATATGGGGGGGCGTATAAATCATGTTTTTAGCTTTCACAACAAAACAGATTGAAAATATTGCGCAAAACTTTGCAGATAGGGTTTGCGCAGTGAGGCCATTCCCATTAAGGATGAAAACTTATATACTTAAAGTGGGTAATTCCCCTTTAAACATAGAACCAGTGGATGAATTTGAATGTCTTAAATGCCAATATAATGAATGTAGCTTCACTGATTATCATTTTATGATCATTATTTTTAAAAGACATTTTGATATAGAACAATTTTGGATATAATATTTGAAAGTATTAACAAAAAATTGAGAAAATATTAAAATCGGCAATTCCCCATTTTGATTTTTCAAAATTTTCTCTCCACGCAACTCGCTATAGGTAATATATAGCGAGGTGACTGCAAGGGAGATTTTGGTTGTCAAAGACCCTGTACAAACAATGTTGGTATGGAGAAATCGTGAGGGCGTGTGTTTGAATATAAAGAACAAATGTAAGAATTTAAAAAAATACGTCTTTCTTTTCCCATTAGCTTTTCTTTCATACCTCAATCCGTTTTTCTTTAGTAATGCAATTGAAGACAATACCCTGTTTAGAAGCAGGTCAATTTATAGTACAATGTTACTAGAATAGAAACAGTGACCACAGACAAGATAGCGAGAGGTTCTATTTTTAGTTCAAAAAATCGCAGCAAGTTGACCAAAGTCGAATGTACAATTGCTTGTGTGTGAAACAGGTGTGGGCAGGTTTTAAGAGTCAATTTTTGTGCAGATAGGAAATCAACTTTCATCATTGAAATGGACTAGGGATGGTGAAGCATGACCATTGAACATCTCACTTGTCTGTGGGTTGTTAATGGTGAAAAAGTGGGAGGAGCAAGAGTCTTTGCTTAAATTCAATATTTTCTTCCCCCCTAAATGGGCAGATCTAGAAGATATCACTCATATTTAGCTGAACTCTATAGCGGACATTCAAAATGTAATGATTGTTGTAGCAAAAATGGTGTTTTTGGTGCATGGGATAGTCTATGGTACCCAGAATGATGTGTTAGTGTAGCAAGTAGGTGATTAATCAGTGAAACTGTTATTAAAGCGGGACAGTATGTCTGACGACAAATCATCTGGTTGGTAAATGGTGATGTAATCTTACACTGACGCAGAGGAAGAATAATCTATCGTAGTGTATCAAGCAAGAACTGTGGCCGACAAAAATCAATGAAGAAATGCTCTCAAAGTAAAATTTTTAACAGTGTTTAAAATAACTCAGATGTCCAAATTAATTAAATGCATAATTGTATTTTTATCTAATTTATTTGGTGTTTATGTATTTATTTTTATCTTGTCAACATGAGCAGGTGGGGTCCGTGGAAAAGCGCAGGGCCCACGGTCATTAGGCCATTGATATTGTTAGCTCGAGCCACACTGTGGCCAACACGTTGTGTCTTTGGGCGAGATCACATTTATTGATCCAAGCAACAGTTGGGTAGCTGTTATGGGGGGTATTACAATCAAGTGCTGATAGGGTTGTGTGCATAGGGGACAGCTGCCACCTAAGTGAAGCGACCTGATTGTGACGATTTCCCGATGGTATGTAGTTAGTAATGGCAGTCGGCTTGAGCACCCTACAGCGATCACTTACATGTTATAAATGCAGATATTATTGATTCACCTACATACAGTCTGAATCTTGTTTGTGGCAGTTATTATTATTCTGAAAATTAGTGTATTTATTTTTTGTTTACAGCAAACGCACCCACTTGTCACTGCCTGTGGTTTAATATTACCAATGTCAAGAATAAGAAAAAAAGATTAGGCAGTTGTAGGGAGTATTTTAAATTTATCAAGAGAGTTTTCAAAATTTTACTTCCAACGAACTCACTTTGGTCAAATAAATGAGAAATTTGTCTGCAAGGCTTATTTCCATCTAATCATAATAGTGTCAACTTACTATCAGATTACAGAAAAAAAAAACTTATTTGACGAGGACGATCACTTTCACAACCGAATTGTGTGGTCGGTTTTTTCTCGAACTCACGCCATCCATCAGGATGTGGGATCATAGATAAACGAGTCTTGTACAATGTAGGTGTGAATATTCCTGTCTGATGCCTGACTCCATGGCTTCCTGAAATATGGACTCACACTAATTGTCCACTCTCAACTAAGTAGTACAAACCGGGGAAATGAATGACTTGATAAATCACAACTGTGAGAGTAGTGTTTCTTGTGATTAATGCTGTCAATCATACCCCAGGTAATGGTTATGAGCCTTGTTTCTAATCTTTTCTTGGGTGTGTGTTTGGTAGCAAGGGAGCAGAAGCCTCAATAAGTGTATAATTTTGTGGGGGTTTTGTTTGAGGGGAAGCTGTCTTCTTGTGTGCCTCATATGTGCCACTTTAGGCCACCCCCTACCCACCCACCCACCCTGGGTGATTAACCCTAACCAGGAACGGGTAGTTTTGCCGGCCGACGGCCCACATGCAACGAAAGGCCAATCTTATTTTTATTTTAACGGCCCAGATGCAACGAGAGCCAATTGCGTTCCTGCATCTCGGCCGTTTTCCTGGAACAGGAATAAGTGCGTAAAGTCAATAACGGCCCAGAATGCAACGAAAAAAATCGACGCCATTTTCCCGGAAGACGGCCCAAATGACAACAAAAAAAAACATCGCGTTATTTTCCGGAAAGACGGCCAGGAGCAACGAGAAACATCGCGCCAATTTACCGGAAAGACGTCCCAGATGCAACGAGAAACTCGCGTGAAAATGCAATATAAAAACAGGGTAAATAAATAAATAAAAATAATGGATGCGTACTGCACACTGATCTGCATGAAATTGTAGCTTATAGTTCGCCCGGCGTGAGTGGACGCTATTTAGCGACATTCATAGTCGTGCGTGGCGCTATTATGACTAAGTCATGTCGCGTTTACGCATGGGAAAAGACGTTATGGCATAATTAAACCCCAATAGCTTATCGAGAAATGGTGGCGCCATTGAAATCGAAATTGTCTATGGGCATTTGTAAGGGTCACCCGCCTGATGAAAAGCATTGCGCCTTTGCGGGCTAAACCGTCCGAAATGCAGCAAAAACCATCGCATCATGTCCAGTCAATAACGGCCCAGATGCAACGAGAAGCATAGCGTCATTTTCCCGGAAGACGGCCAGATGCAACGAAAAACACGCGTCATTTTCCGGGAAGACGGCCCAGGTGCAACGAAAAACATCGAGTCATTTTACGTACGACGGGCCCAGATGCAATGGGAGCCAATGAGAGTCATTTGCGCGACCAAAAAATAGTGTTGACGGCCCAGATGCAACGAAAAGCATTTCCGACCGGTACCACGTTTTTGTGCCTCTCATTTCCTCCGGCCGCCGTTAGGGTTAATGCCCATATTTGCATTTTTATGACCAGCGTATTACAACCAAATAGTGGGAATAATTCATTTCATGTGCAAAAAATTTAAACTTAACCATTCATAAGATACATTGTTTTAAGATAATAGTGGTTAATAAAGTAACCAGAAAAAAGTTTTGTTCAATGAGGTAGTCTTGTGTTGCACTACCTTAGTCAATTTGAAATCCTGCGCAAGATTACTAGCTATTTTAGACATTAATAATGATTTGTAAATAAAGAGTGTTTAATCATCTATAAAGCGTATTCATACTCAATGCACTGCAGTGCAATGCAATGAAAAGAAATAGAAGAAAACCATCTCTGATGCAACGCAGCGGTGCAATGCAATTTGAACTGTGTTGCTGCTGCATTGAGTCAGAGATGGTGTCATCCATTTTAACTGCACTGAAACAGAGGATGGCGGCCACGCTCTTTCATATACGCAACTTGCCAAAACTAATCAAAAATGATTACCGAAAAATACAGACACACACCACAAACCGAATTAGTTGCTTTGGTGTGGGTCGGCCATGGGTATTCCCATGTGCCACATAAGACCTCAGAAATAAGCCTTACAGTGGAGATGATTCCAGTTTCGGAATAAGAAAATATTCCTTGACAGTGTATAAAAAATAATAATTTTTGAAATTTTCATCAAGATTTTGCTTTTACGTGTTAAACCAATGACGACGTCTAAAATTGGGATTTCTTGGCTGCCTTCCCATGGCACTGCATTGCAGTACTGTTAAGTATGAATGGACCTTAAAGAGTACCAGTTGGCCAACTTAGTGACCACCAACCGAAGACACCATAGCATGCACGAGCAAGTGTGGGGATTCTTTATAGGTAGAATAGTAGTGGAAGCAAGGTGACCCCCCCCCCCCCCGATCCCCAGCCATGACACTTCCTACGGCCAAGTACCAGACTGCCAGTGGGATAAAACGTCCTTGATTCACTCTTAATGAGGCTACAGTGATTGCGCCCTCTATTTTTCTTCTTTGCATATGTATGAGAGGCCTGTCTCATACCCTGACCTGTTGACAGAGAGCCATTGTTGAATTAATGATCGGCATGTTCTATTATACAAATATTGACTGCTATGAGGGGCATGGTTGAAACTATAGGCCCAAGGTGATCTCGAAACCATACTATAGTATGGTTTTGAGATCACCGAGGGCCTATAGTTTCAACCATGCTCCGAATAAAAAGCAGTCAATATTTGTTTTAATATACCAAATATATAGATTTTTGTCATCTGATTGGTTAAAAGAACATTCTAAGCCAGGATGCTAACACAGGCCTATATCATGTGTAGGCCATGTCATGACATGCATGCATGGTTTAACAATTTTGTGTAACATAAGGTCCAAAACTTGTGAAGAATTAGCAATCAACCTTTCATGTGTTGAGGAAGTGATGTTGGAGTCCAAAACGGATCGCTGTAATCGACTTCTTGCAATTTTTATTGTCGGCAAGATGCGTACAATTTTCCTTGCATTTCATTAAAATCATTGACTCGATGATCGCGCTCCGAATTCGGCAACTTTTACAGTCATCGGTGTCAAATTATAATCCTTGAATATCTTCACGGTGTATTTTACCTGCCGTTGGTATTAGCCCTATGAGCTGCATCTCTGATTCCTTTCAGATCTTCATCTACGTACAAGCTCAAAGCATGAATACTGATGCTGCGATTCAGCCATTTCCTTGCTCTTGTTTGTATCAGACTTACACTACAGCACAGCAGTACGGAGTAAACAAAATGCGATGGTCTGCTTATATTCATCTCTTACACCAGCTTCAATATGTACACTCATAATAGGGATGAATAGTTCGTACGACAGTCTTTTACGCTGGGAAGAGGTGTCCCTGGCATAGTTTATGAACTATGCCCGCTCTTCCCAGGGCATAGTTCATTTTTGGTTCAATTCTTGAAGCTAGTTGAATTTATGTCTCCACTTTTAACCAATCAGATGACAGGAATCTATATCTATAGGTATATAATAGGATTTAATGCTTCGAAAAATTGGATGAAGGCAGGTTGTGTTGCAAGTGATTTTGGTATAAATTCAATGCTTAGATTGAATACATCAAAACATTTTTTCAGGTGACCTTAGCGGTAAGCTTATCCACTTAATGATTTCTGTATGTACTCGTACAGATGTCCCTTGGATAACCACCTCCCTCATTTTAACTTGTCAGACTTATTTTGTTTGTCCCAGCCAATTGGACAATTGGTATTTTGAATGCTGTTTTGAAATACAAATTATTTTCCTGAATTGTTATTTTTTGGCTTTGCTTTGACTCACCCTATGTTATTGCAGATAGGGAAATGGATTTGCCATTGATGTCTGATAGATGTCTGGTCAAAAAGCAGTTCTGTATGTAGGTGTTATATCCATAAAAGTACACTAATAAATTTCCTGTTGGTGATTCAAAATGGATTCTCAGTATTGTAAATTGAATCCTATTCATTTATGTGACACTATACTTTGTTCGCCACCAAATAGGTTTTTGTTTTAACACTGCAAATTGATATAGAATAGTCTGGGCACAACTGAAAGCCATATTAAGACAGTGGGTACTCTGCAACCACATGATATACGCGCAGTGAATGCATGTTTATGTCAAGATTTGCTTGTGTGTAAAACAGAATTACTTTCACGAGCGGATAAACAAAAGCCAAACACATTTTCATTTCAGCCAAGTTGGGGTATTTTTGGCAAATTTTGTGTTTTTTTATTTTTTTCTAAATTATTTTTTGTCACTTTCAGGTTTTTGTTTTAATTTTTATTGCTTTGGTTTGTTTTTGTAATATGTAAAAGTTCATTCTCATCCCTGTTATTTAGTTCATGGACAATCACTCAAAAAAAAAAAAATTTAAAATACCAGTATTAAAAATCTCACGAACCATGACATTTAACCACAAATATAAGTAGACCAACCACCTGGCGTAGCTACCATCATTTATTTCCAATTTCATTTTGATTTGTTACTGTGCTTATGCCACAGGTCTGTATAACTAAATGGCTAATGTTAATATTTTTTTAATAAAAGAAAATCAATTAAAGGTGCATGTTTCGATTGTCTGTGGGACCCTCCCGATTTACCCGGATGTACGAATTTTGATATCAGATGAAAGGCCCTATTTTTCTCATTGTCGTCCTGAAATTTGAGCCTTCAAATCTATTTCTTTCCCAAGATGTAAACAAAAAAAATGCTGTTTTAATGGTTAACCATCAATATTAGCAAAGTATTGAATAGGGCTTTGCAATATGCATTATTGCTTCTACCTTCAAAACTGCAAGTTTGTTTCCCACGGTACTTGATGGGAAACATGTGCAAGTGCCAGGCTCCATGTTCATATAGAACACAATAGCCATAAAATTGGAACAACCCTTTTAAATTTGTAATCATTTGTTAGCAGCTGATGACACATAGTAGCTCGTAAAATAGTGTTGCTTTGAAACAATTGTAGCCAGCTAATAAAACTGCTATGCTGTTACCGTCATTAACCGATTTCACTGTGTGTGTGTTCGGGATGAGCAGCATTTTATGGTCATCAGGGCTTTATATTAAGAATCCACATTCGGTTCAAAATATGAAACACTCATGGTATGTTGTTTTCCTCTATGGGGAGTTCACCCCCCGTTGCCGGTAGTAAGCTGTGAGTCATTGCAAACTAAAAATGATCATGTAATAGTCTATCGGTTACCGAAATTAACTAGCTTTAATAAAAAAAGGAAATTACGGTTTCCCATCTTTCCTCTCATCAGTCGACTGCCGCAGCCGGCGATCGCAGTTTCCTCCAGTCCTTCTGGCATTTTTGGGCAAGTTGGATATATCCTTTGGTTGCAACATGTTGTTTTGTGTCCCCCAAGAGCTTTTGGCATCTTTACTACTATAGTAATTGATACAATAGAATTTCAACACATAAGTTTTATTGGCACTTGGATTATACCAATTGGGACCTATTTGTGTGTGGGGGCTGGAAATAAATTAGCAACACATGTGAAGGGTATCAAGGGCCCTCAACTTCTCCCAATTTTGGGGCCTAACCAATTTCCCTATCTAAAGGTATGATTGTGCATTTTTGCTATTGTTAGTAGTTGAAGTTGAGGGCTTTATTACCCTTCCAACATTCCAGCATTTCCTAAGACAATGACAGGTACCTAAACCCCAGAACAATTTATTTTAAACCTGTTTCTGTTTGCCATAAATCTGTTAATTAAAAAAGTCCTTGATGAAACTGTGAAAGAAAGGTTTAGAAAAAGAAAGGTTTAGAAATGGTGTGTTTTTAAAATGAGTTTTTTGATAGGGATATGATTGTTATTAAAATGTTTATTAAAAGTTTAATAATGGGTTTACAAACGGTATACTCATGTTCACAATAGAAGATGATGCGTATACCTACATGTACTACGTGCTGTGTCCCAATGTGTGTTTTCCCTTTAACATTCTGGGTGCTGTTTTGCAGCATTCCAAGTAGAGTTGTGGGTCACAGGGATTTGGGGGATGCAGGTAGCAAGTAGAGAGACATTTTAAGAATATGTCAAGGTGAAGCCAGGGTATAGTTCAAGAGTGGATGTTAGTCCCATGAAGCCATTGACATGTAGATAAGGCCGATAAGGGTTTACCATGGAAATTTTAGAATACCGATCCCCCCTGTTCTATACTCACCTTATTTATAACTAAAATATAAAATACTAACAATAACCTTACAGGTCCATGGCCCAATCAGCAATAGTATTTCCTGTGAACCCTCGATTTTTGAAAGTGATCAAAATGATGTGTCTAGAAAGTAACTGTTTTAATACTAAGTTTAGTAACTTTAATACTAATCTAAACCTTATAATAAGAACCTTAAAACGAACATTAACATTAAATCTTCATTCCACATTAAATGTGGGGTGACCCCTCGACAAACTCTCCCCCCACGTTAACTCGATCAAAATGAGATTTGGTATCAGAAAGAAAGTCATATTTTTCTCATTACCCATTGAAATTTTAGTGTAAAGAAATGTGTCCTTTTGATTTTATGAACAAAAAAATGCCTCACAAGTGTGGTATACCACAGAATATTTATTAACACACCTTTCTATGGGCCAATTATCGTTAATGCAGAAAAATAAGGTACAGTTTTTACATCTGCAGTGTATAGTTATAATGTTTATGTGACAAAATAGGTCCCATCGGGCAACATAATCTAATTGGCGTGACCTTCTTTGACCCTTATCTTCCGTAAAAGTAAACATTTATTCAAACCTATACTTTTTTGGGAGTCCTCTTACCTCAGGCAATTATTTGCCATATTTAAATATAATCAGATTAAACTTTTAATGTTACCCCTGACAAATTTGCGATGACTTTTTTACCATTTTTAGAGTCATTTTTGGCCCCTATAACTACAAACCAATGGTCCGTAGGTGGTACAACTATACATTTTGGAATCCTAGGATTAGATGGACGGAATTGGCAATATATTTCAACATGATTCGGAGCATTTGAAAAGTTTGACCCCGGTGTAAACTTAAATTTGACCCCTACGTGAAAAAAAAGTGCAAACCACACTGTGAGAAGTACTACTACCAAGCATTGATTTCGAGGGTCCATACTAACTACCAAAGGTGTCAACCTTTTCTGTACTAGGAGGTAAGAATTCCGTAAAGGGCCCCTGTGATACTCCTGCTCCTGCTCTATTAGTACACATTTTTTTTTTGCTTCAACTATCCAAACGGCTGGGTCGATTTTTACTCACATTTTTGTAATTATGTGTTTTGGTGATATGCTCCACCGTGTGAAGGATAAAACCTATGAACTTTGGATCATATCGGGTCCCCCACCTTAAACATTAACCTTAAGACTTTCCTTAACTGTACCTTCACACTAACCTTAACATTAGAGTGTTATCATAACTAATTGCTCACCTTACGCAGCAGGTTTGAGTAGTTTCAATCTAACTTCAAGTTTTTAGCTCTAGAGGGAACATAGGTCAAGGTGTTGATAAGATATGGATTAGTGAATTTGGGGTTCGTCTGTTGTTATCTTATAAACATTTAAAGGATAAATGCTGATGAAAAACCAAGGTCAAATTTCAAGCATTATAACAAACAACTCCAGTATGACGTCTGTTTCTATTGGGCAACTTCAAACTGCATACCAGCATTTAGCTGGATTTTTGCTTCAATTCAATAGAAACACACTGTCAGTCAAATACCTTGAGGCTTGCTACAATCAGTGCTGTTACAACTCTGTACCAGAGGGTGTATTAAGTCCATTCCACAATGTACCATTTTTTGAAATTTCACCTCAATATGGTCATGTGATCCCACAAAAATCCTTTTCTTAACACAAAAAACCCTGACTTTGACACCTATTTTCACCCATAAAGTGCTAGTACTTAAGGAATTTTTATCATGATCATGAACTGTTTTGTAGTCCTTTAACTTCCTGAACATTTTTATATCCCTAAATACTGACATGCGCTAAGTACGGTACAGTATGGGCACATTGCAATGCATTATGGGATTGGTTCAAAATGCCCTCTTACTCTGTACTCAAACCTTATCCTGTCAAACTGTTTGGATTGGAACAGCTAGTTAATAACAAAAAAATGCCCCCTCACCCATTGAATTATATCAAGGATCCCCCCCCTTTGCACCAGCTTTTGTCAGCTCAAAGTTCCCAGAGTTGGTCAAAGAAAAATTTTCTCTTGCCATTGCTATTTCAGATTGGTGATACCTGTTGTTAACTTTATTAGAGAAAAGACAGTTCTGCATCAGACAGGAAGAAGCTTATTTATGTGTGACAACTGGAATCCTGACAATGTATTAAAACTTTACCTTGTCTGGTTACAGATTTGGAGAAGTACAGGGTGATTAAAAAGAGTGCCACCCTTTCAATAAAAAGAAGGGGAAAAAGTGGCAATGTTTCGGTTTGAAATTATCTCTTGGGAAGCATATATTTTTACTGCAAACTGATAATTTGGTGCAAATCGGTCCTTAAGCATACCTATTTGCAATACGTATATACTAACATTGAAGTGTTTCCTTTGCAGAAGGGGATTGTTCATTTTTGACTCACCCTGTAGTACTCTCTTGGATACTTGCCCATTTGGGTGATCCTGGAACATTCAGGCAGAGGAAATTGCAGTAATGAATGAAATTTATTTTTCCATGTTCGTTATCTGCAGAATGGATTTGTTAGCACGGCGGGTAATAGGAGTGATTGATACACATCCCGAGTCAGTCACACAGCGAACTAGCCTTGGGCAATATTCAATACCACCAATTGATACGCTGTATTGACGCATCAGAACTCGTTGGGTGTCGAGTAACAGTCGGCCCAACTTCCCCAGGATAATCCTGTGCTATATAGTCGTAATTGTGCATTTCATTTTTTTTTTCTTTGGTAATGATTTTTTGAGAAAATAATCTTAAGGAGTGATTTTTTTATTTGTTTGTTGTGTGTGAGTGAGTGAGTGTGTGTGTATATGTGTGCATATATGCATGTATCCTTGTGTGTCTGTTCGGTTGTGGGTGTTTAGTTTTAAGTATGTTAAAATTAATGGAATTTCTTAAAGATGTTGGTGTATCATGGATATAGAAGCCAGATAATCCAGATAAAGAAGCCAGATTTACATGTTTTGAAACACAATTTGCACTTTCTTGTACTCATGGTACTTGGACTTCAATTTTCTTACAAGATAATGCTGGGCAAGAGTTCCAAATGTACTCCCCATATATAACACATTCTTTTTTAATTTTTGGCCTTAGGGTTTTATTGCTGGTGGTAGACCATAAATTAAAAGAATTTGTTTCCTGTAAAATTTTAAAGGAAGTACATATGGAATTCTTACCTAATGCTGATATGTTGATCTCAAGCTAGCAGTTTCCCCCTTCATTGATGGTACTATGATAGCTGTAAAATGGAGCCTAGATGGAAAGTACTCATACTCCCTCTTAAAGATAATGGAAAGGTAATCAAGTTGAATCTTGTGCAGATTTTTAATATAAGATATGCTTATGTTATTACACAGGTTGGCATCCTTGAACCAGATGGTTCTCCTTCTCACAGTGCAGACAAACCCACTGCATTATCAACTTACAAACCACACTCATCAGTCACAAGTATACAGTACAAATTTAAGGTACGTATATTGTCAGGATTTTTCTTTACAGACAGCTTGACCCTAGAAATAATAATCATAACTGTGTAAGCAGAGGACTCCCTCAAATTTTGATGGATTGACATAACCTGATTAACCCTAGTTTGGGTAAAAAAATGGACCCCCTATTAGCCCCCTAAAAAGGTTTGTTGCAAAAGAAAAGCCAAATTCATACACCAGTGATTAGAGTTGTGACTTTCCCTGGTGAATACTAGTAATCATAAATGTAATGTAAACTAATTAGACTCTCTTCCTCAAATATCGATGGATTGACATAACCTGTGAGAGACACGTGTGAGATCATGTGTGGCGCAACGGATAAGCACAGGACTCATGATCCTAAGTTCGTGAGTTCGAGCCCCGCTGAAGTCAACATGTTTGTGTCCCTGGGCAAGATACTTAGTCTCAATTGCCTTGTTCACCCAAGCGAAATATGGGGAGCTGTTATGGGGAATATTACAATCTAATATAAGTGCTGATAGAGTTGTGCGCCTAGCCAGCAGCCACCTAGATGAAGCGAAATGATTGTGACGATTTCCTAATGGCAGCGGTAATAATAATTGGCAATCGCGCCTTGAGCACCCCGTAGGGTGGATATGTGCGCGTTATAAATCGACATTGTTATTATTATTATTAACCTGATTTATCCTGTTTTTTGGGGGGTGGGTTGCTCTTCTATTACTAGCCCGCCTTAAAAATTTGTCTTGAAAGAAAATGCAAACCAACTTCATACACTTGTGACTACAGCTGTTACTTTCCCTGATATGCATGATTAATCATGCATGAAAGCAGTGGCATCATTACATAAAACTGTCCCTACAAAGTATAAGTTTGGTTGGCCTTGAGAATGTCGACTTAATGTCGAAAAACATGAAATTATTCAGGTTGAACAGCAAATGAAGAATCAAGAGACACTGAAAAAAATGAAACAAAATCAGCAATTCCAGAATTTGTGGTAATCATTTTGTCATTCCATTTGAAATTTGCACTCCCCATGTGGAAGGTTTAGATAAAGTTTTCCATGGGGAGTATGAATTTCAAATGGAAGATCCCATTGGATAACTCCATAAAAATACATACTACCCTCTGTGGAAGATATAATTGAAGTTTCCACAGGGGAGTGTTGATTTCAAATTGAACAGCCCGTTTAGTATCTACATAAAATACACACTCCCCTCTGTGGAAGATACATGTAAAGTATTCCATAGGGAGAGTATGGATTTAACCCATTTGTGGTTAGATTCATGTACTAGTTTCTGGAATAGGCTGGTGTTGTGTATCTAACCTGAAAATGGAGTGGAAGCTTAAAGGCATAATATGCACATTATCGTTTGCTGTACAGAGTCAATATGGGTCAGGTTCAACTGTTCCTTTGGGATATTTAGAGTAATCTACCATTGCACTGTAGGTTTTCCACATTCTACTCAAAAAGGGTAAGTAATGTTGTAGCGCGAATATCGAAGTATCTCAGTAATGTTTTGATCAATTGTGATGTGTGGTTCTGTTTCAGAACATGGATGCCATTCATATTTCACTTGATGAATATTAAGCAAGACTGTAAGACATAGGGTGTGATCTTTTATTTTCCTAAAGTCCAGTTTAAACAGTGAAAACCCTCACCATTTTCAACTCTGTCTTTCCAAAATATGGCTTTAAATTTGAACAAATAGATCTTGCAAATTCTTTTAAAATTTTAAATGAAAATAAACACAAATATGTAAGAAATTGTCTTTGCATTACTTGTTCTAAATCCCAAGACTGTTACTAATTTGAAGTGTATTGTATTATTCCGCTATATGCAGACTGAGCCTGATGTCAAGTACTGCAGCACGTCAGGGAAACCACAAAAACCAATCAAAGAACATCAAGAAGTCAAGACTGCCTGGAAGGAACCTAAAGCAGCTTCAAAGGGCCCAAAGTCCGCATCTAAAGAGCCCAAATCGGCTTCAAAGGAGCCCAAGTCGGCTTCCAAGGAGTCAAAATCAACATCAAAAGAACCTAAGTCGGCTTCTAAGGACCTTAAATCAACTCCTAAAGAACCCAAATCCAACTCCAAGGTAGCCCAAAAGCCGTCAGGTAAAAGGCCGCCTTCTTCGTCACCACCACCATCATCCTCGGGCTCCTCATCATCTCAAGATGGCACCAAGAAGCGTAAAAAGAGCACTTCTGCTAAGGAGAAAAATGGTAGCTCAAAGCAAGGGACCAGTGACAAGTCTTCAGATAAACAGTCCTCAGGAGAAAAATCAAAGGGTAAAAATAAATCTAGTAAATCCAAAAGCTCTGTCAAACAGAGTAGTAAAAGAGACGATAATGAACTCTTCACCCCTGAAATTGTTGTCAAAAGGAGGAATTCAAAGAAAGAACCCCCAAAAGAGTTGCCACCGTTTGAAGCTGAGCTTAGCACAGGAGAGAATGACGATGATGACATGGACGTTCCGAGCCCTAGTTCAAGTATTAGTTTTTCATCGTTGCCAAGGGGTGGTGGCAAGGGTGCCCTCAATACCTTGATGCATGAAATAGATGAAAACGACGATGACTTTGATGATCAAGACATCGTCACACCATTCCAGACTGACTTTAGCAATCACCATACAGTATCGAACAACATAGATAGAGACTATGAAGATAACTCAAGTAGATCGTCAAGTGTTGAAGAGAAAAAGAAAAGGAAAAAGAAAAGGAAAGGGGGAAGGAGAAAGGTAAATCAAAAGAAAAGGGTACCAATAGTCGGAAGGGAAGTAGCAGCAACGGGCCTAAAAAGAGCAGTAAATCGGAACGAAAGTCCCGGAACTCTGAAAGCAGCTCAAAGCAAAAGTCGCAGACACAGAGTAACCATGACTATTTAACTGAACTAGTTCTTTTGCACAGAAAACTGATGTCACTCAGAAATCGTGAACAGATCCAGAGGATTGTTGATCTCATCGGCGACACGGATCATTTTCAGATTTCTGACAATAGCTTTGATTTTGATTTGTGCAGCTTAGACAAGACAACTGTGAAGAAATTACAAGAGTGTGTAGCGCCTTTGTAGCCCAGCAGCTTTTTTTCTCGTGTATATCTAGTGTTTTTCATCACACAGTTCAACAATTTGCCAAAATAGTCATCGGGGGAAACATAGCTACGTTCTTGCCAGGAAGAGAGGATAAGTTGCGGGGTTTTTTAATGACGAGGAAGAAAAGTGACCAATATATATTAAACAGTATATATATTGAACGGGTTTACTAAAATGTTGATTGAAGAATTATAGGTTTGATGTTGTAGCTGATGCAATATGGCCAGTAAAAGGAATACACAAGGTTCACTACTCTGTGGGTAATAATCACACTAAGTGCTAAGGTTACTGAAGTGCCCTTTTTGCATGTGCGTACCCCCCTGGGAACTACCACATATGGTACAGTCTGTTTGATTGGCTCATTACAGACTCACAGGAGAATAGTCGCTGAGTAACCAATCAAAAGAGGGTTTCTATAATCCCTCTTATAAACATACCAACATTCTCAGAGTATCTCTGATTTGCTCATTACATGATATTACTGTCCAACGCAACCAATCAAAATGTGCTTAGATCGCGATAGATAGATAGACAGGTATGCCCAGGGGTTAGCATGTTTTTACGCCTGCGTTTACGGTTTAACCAAAAAGTTGGGTGTCCTCAATTGTACATTGACGCCAACCAATGGGACTCTAGAGAGCTCCCGGGTGTGGGGGCTCTTTTGGATCTGTGGTAATAATGGATTAGAGGAGCATGTGGTACTTTTTCTCAACTCCCAGTGTCTTAAATTTCCACAGGAAGTCCATTGACACCCACGTTTACTGGTGCCAGCATGGAAGAATCATTGGACATGGTTTAAAAAGTTGTTTGTTGACTGGTCTTACAGTACATGTTTTCAATTACAATTTTGGGCAGTATACAGTGTTGCAATCTCATTTGCATTATTAGTACTAGGGTGTTCTGCAGAATTTGAAACAAAATTCTTGCTACCCGCACATAAACACAGAGTGTGTGATGATCACTGACAACCATGATGCACCATACAGTATGTGATTTGGTCCTCATACTTACATTATAATAAATACCCCTTCACACATGATAAAAATATGTGCAAAGGTATAAGTGCAATTATTCGAATTGGTCACAACAGAGATATTGTCTTTGGGTTGGTACAGCCTCATTCTAATTTCCATGCCCATGGCATGTGTATATCTCATTCAACAATTTGATGGACACTTTATCTTAATACAGCCATTTATCTCTTTGGACTGTGGTAAGAAAAGCATAAATGTGACAACATATATAGTCTGTTTTGATTGGTTACTTGAAGGATTATATCTTGTTAATATCAAGTAATGAGCCAATCAGAGATGCTGTAAAAAAGGTGTTGGTCCTCGGGGGGTTAAATTGCAATACGGTATTCCGTTGTGATATTCAAGGTGAAATAAATGTCAAAATGCACTGAGCAGCCGACCCATTTTACAGCCTACAAAGAAACAATCACACAACTCAGAGTTGTAGGTGTGCAAAAGCCCCTTAACAATCATTGTAAGAAATTAACAGAATAGTCAGTGACTTAATGACTTGCACACCAGTTGACTAGCGATTGAGTGAGCCAGATGCTTCTCTGTCAACTCGATATCTGTCAACTCGATGTCTAATTTACAGCATGGGCTGATAATGACACATGATCTGGTGTTTCACTACTTGTGAAACACAAGAGCTTAATTTGTATTAATTAAGATTGCAACGGTCTGTGCAGAATTTTGTGCTTGAAGTAAATCTGAAATTGGACTCAGAAACTCTGCTGTTTTTCTACAATTTCTACATCAGAAATAGAAGAAAAAAGAAATGTCAGTGCAGTCAACCGGGAGCTGCCACACTACTCTGGGTAAACATCGGCATTTATTGTTGGATTTAATACAATGTTGATACCATAATTTAAAAAAAAACACTTCTGCTGCCATGAACCAACTGCTAGTATAGTCCGTGTCTCTATCTCTATGCAGTGACGTCAGCGGGAGATTTTGCTTGGTCCCAAGAGTAAATCGCTCGCTGCGGGTGGAGCTGTGGAAGCGCCGGCGTTTTAAACGTGCGCGCACAAAAACGGCATATTTTGACGCGTGTGTAAAAGTTGTGACATCACTGCACGAGGAAGAGGCACGGACTATAGAGGCATGTAAAAAGTGGCCAATGTTTGTATTTTTGCCAATGTTGCGGCCCCCCCTGTGCACATTTATCATTTTCACACAGTCATTTCTAATTGCTACATTACTTAATATAATTCCTTTGGCTTGTCAAATATTTAACTCTATAGCTTAAAGAATAGCGGTCCATAGCCCTAACACCATTCTTACCATTTTACAGAGTGGCTCAAAATTACTTAAGTTCCATTTTAAACCATCTGCAGGGAGTCCGTCACTTGTTACATAATCTGCAGGGTAAGCCTCAGTATTTTGCCAATCAGTGTTTAGCCAATGCAGGGGGATTATCCAGGGTTAACCACAAGCACAGGGTTAATCCGCTAACCAATTTTTCCAGAATACACTTATATAAAGTATTTGACTCTATTTGCCGCTAATAATCATTAAGCCCATAGATTGACTTGTCAAAATAAATACCCGTCTCTAAGCACTCAACCTTTCAGTCAAGTGAATGAATACAGTGCTGCCAACTAAAATTTTGCTTAGGCACGGCACCGGAGGGCAAAATGTAGCCCAATTTTTACCTTAACTATTGGTTTCTATGGGACAACAAAAAAAGCCGCTACACATGGCACCTGCTGAAAATGACACTTTAAGAGCACCTTTGAGATTCAAAAGTAGCCCAATTGGGCAGGTAAAGCACTGTGATGGCAACACTGAATGAACATCATCTTGTAAATGGAGTGGAGGTGCAGAGTAGTGAGCCTTGTGTAAAGACTGAATATCAGTAAGGGCATAGAAAGAGGCTGATGAGCCAGCAAGCCATTTCAAGCAAACATAAGACTTATAAAAATATGCATCTTCTGAAGGCTTATGTTTTGAGAATGAGTGAATGTACATCATAAGAAAGATGAAACAATCATTCTTTGTAACACTTTTTTACCACATTTATATGTAATTTGTTAATATCGTTTTCAACTGTACTACATTCAGTAGCTTGAAATATATTATGGCACCAGCTTGTATATGAAGAGCTGATATGCAAAAGGGCTTACATCCATTTTTACACTTTTGAGAAAAAGAGCAAAAACTGATATGGTGTCAGTAAGGTGTTATAATGATTGAATATTAAGTTTATTTTTAGAACCAGTCTAAGACAATATAAAAAAGGTAAGATCGTTCAAATGTCATCTTTATTTTTTCTTAATTGTTAATTAACTGTAATTAAAAAAGTGGATGTAAGCCCTTTTGCAAAACAACTATTTGACCCCTTTTCTAAAAACCACCTTTGTGATTAAAATTGATTCAATCTTTTGTTACTACATTATTCACCTTGACTAATGTTTTTAAAATCAAAAAGAACTAACTAAATATCTCATTTATTTTTTTAATTATGAACATTTAATTAAATTGGTCAAAATGCCATTTTCTGTCATTTTTTAAGTTTTTCCGAAAGAACAACTTTTGTTAATTAAAATGAATTATTTCACACATAGTGACTTAAAAACAGTTTATTCTGGTTTTAAAAGTTAAAGAACATTAAAGGCTACCATAAAACATCAAAAAAGGAAAACAAAAATATTTTCCTGGGATTTTATAGCCTTTTTAAGTCAAAATTTCCGGAAATTCCCGAAGATTTCCGAAAGGGAAAAATTATGATATCTCAGGAACGGGAGGAGGTATGAAAGTCAAACAAGCACCAAAATGTGCATTTTTATTGGCATTATAACGTAATGCTAATAACTCAATTTCGGTAAAAATGGACGTAAGCCCTTTTGCATATCAGCTCTTCATATTTAGAAGTGAATAACAAGCAAATGGTCGTTCTATGGTTCTACCCAAAATTTCTAGTACCATATTTGTACTTTGCACATAGTGGGATGTCAAATGCCTCTTTTGCAAAGTGACTTGAGTAAGGCTGAGTTCTGAACCATGACCTCAATGATCGCAACACAATTTTATGGCATAGCATGCTTATTTCCAACAGGTGAGTCTGGTACTAGGAAATACCTTAATATTTGATTCAAACAAGTTTCATTATTGTCTTTGGGTGTATTGTTTCATCTTTCTTCTGATGTGAGCAAAGAGAAAATTTGGTGCAACTTGATCAAAACAGCTTGTATACAAATGGAAAGTGTTGCTGAGTAAATTGTAATTTTTTTCTCTTGTAGAAGAAAGCAACGACGCAGGGTTGACAATGAATTGGAAAAAATCTTATTGTGTATTTTTGTACAAAAAAACTTGCAGTATTTAAATTTTATTTTACTTTGGATGCACTTTAAGTGCACACAAAGTAACCCAGGTGCTCAAAAAGCCATTGTAAGACCTAAAAAGGGAGAGTTTGGCATAACTGACTTTATTAGTAGACTATAATAATGCTCTTATTGTGTGAAACCAATGCACAACATGCAGTGTTAAGATTTACAAAATAAATACTCGCCATGATACCTTCAAGTGATTACAGAGTCCCAGCTGCCATGACAAAATGACTAGATGCTTGTTAATAATTGTTGGCAATAAATGAGCTAGAAAAGGTGTCAATCTATCCCATAATGCACTGTAATATGAAAAATTAAACTTTGACATGGTCATGTGACCCCACTCGAATCCTTAACCCACCTTTGTGCTCTAGATATCACTGAATAAGTATTAAGAACATTCTGACATGATCTTCAAAGGTCTTATGGTTCTTGGAATTTGAAAGAACTTTAATTTTCCTTTAAGTACCAATATGTGTAACAGTACAGTGAAGTACAGGTAGATTTTGCAATGCACAGGGGATTGGTTAACCCACCCTCTTAATGAGGCATCATAGCAGTGATTCTCACACTACAGCAGTTAGCTGCTATTTTCATTTTCCCTGGACTTATGCCTGCCCCACAATTGGACTTGGTCTTAAACATGACTTAATATCAGTATAATAATAATAATATTTGAATATTTTTAAAAACGCGACATATCACGGAAACATGGCTCCAAGGCGCTGTGAGGCTGCCCATGAAAGGCGCTCAGCACATAGAGAAACCAGGATACCGTAACAGATTTATGCCAAGAAGACTCGATTTGTAGTATTGCAGCTTCAGTTAGCAACTCATGGACATTAATTTACTGAAATAATAGTTGTGCTTTGAAAAACTATCTGCCATTAACAGTAAAGTGATATGCAAATTGTTTGTTATAATTGACTAAAATATTAGGCTTATTTTTTTTTTGCGAGAGGACCTTTTTACAGTAATTACACCTATTTATTTTTTGAAGTTTTGTGTGTTACAATTGTGTTTGCTTTGTATTTTTCAAAAAGTACTCTCCAATTTGGGGGTGGCACTTTTCTCACATTTTTTGATTGGGTGCTTTTCTGGCTAAGTGGTTTTTTTCCATTTTTCAAAATTTAGCTCTAAACAGTATAAGATGACTAGCAGCGTGAAAAACTTTTGATCAATTTTTGGGATGTGAATTCCATTTAAAGTAAAACTCGATCGTTGTTGTTTTTTTTTTTTTTTTTCGAGTGTCGGATTATGCCAAAATGACCCTTTTTAGGTTGTGCATTCCATCTCGTGGAGATGCCACACAAGAATTGTTATATTCCGTGTTTTATTAGAGTTATTAATTGATGTTTTGACATGTGAATGTGAGGGTTCTTTATAACCTTACATTCCAAAAAATGTGGGTGTCCTCCTCAGTGGTTGTGCTGGTTTGGGCTCACACAAACTTGCATAGGTTGTAAACCCAAATTTTTGGAGTTCTTCCATCTTTGTTGCTGAATTCTAGCTGCTGTTTACCTTTCAAGAACCCCCAATATGTTCTGTCTTTCTGCTGTCTGTACTCTGTTTCAAACTGATGTATACTTATGTGAGTCTCCATTTCTTATGTTTTGCTTTAATTCTGTCCATGACTTGTGTGTCTAAATTTTACCAAAAAAAAAAGTCACTATATACCCTGTGTTACTTTCTGTCTGTTCCTGTCTGTCTGCGTTCATGCATACACCACAAAAGACACACACAACACAACCACACACACATTTGCACATGCCACTAATGTACTTTGCAGCATCTGTACTATTTAAAATCTTATATAATTAAATCGCCGTTCGGAAACTGTATTATGCTACTCTTGTCATACCAAGCATATTGAAATTTTTCATTGGTATTGCGGTATTTCAACAGATTGGGGAAAAATTTAGTAATCAAATAAATTGACTTCAATGCTGAGGCTGGACAGATGACAATATTGAGCATTTTATAAATGCTACTAATGTCATTCTGAGAACACGAAATTAAAAAAGGAATTTGGCTTGGTTAAAACAACAAGCGTGATACACATAATTACTTCTGGTGTTGTGTCTTTTGATGTCATATTGTGTAATATTAATCAATTTTGTATGAGCATCATGTCCCCTAAATGTGAAAATGCAATAAAAAACAAATGAATTTTCCACTTAGCTTTTGACTAAAAAACCTCACATAGCGCTTAAGGTTTGGCTACGTGACGCTGAACAAACTCTATTTCTTTTTGCCTTACTGTCAAATTCTTGCCTCTTCTACGCCCTTGATTATTGTGATTCTTTTGTGTGGTGAAACACAATTTTCCTAAGCATAATCCAGTAGTACTCCCTCGTCAATTATGTTGGTCGAGATTTTTGGGTCTGGAGTCAAATGACTCGGGAAATAAATAAACTTCGTTTGAAAATGTGTCCCACCACCCTCATGACAAGGTAAATGCGTAGGGCGCACCAACACAGAACAGACACATGCATATTTTGACATAAAAAACAATACAGAGATTGTGACTGTAAATTGGCGCTGTTATTCTCAAAGGGAGTTAACTTTAGAACCATGGTTAAACTAAGGTTAGTCCTACCGAGTGGAAACTTTTTTCCTTCCAACATGTGCTGTAACCGGTGAGAAAATTCCTCATGTATGGACTGAAATGGCCTGTTCATGAATTTTCTCACCTGTTCCTTTTAACTTGTGGCAGTATTTTGAACGGAAAAGGTCCACTCATGTAGGCCAGCCTTGGTTTAAAAAAAAACCCAGAGACAACCATAATGTTTGTACCTTTTTGGTAACTACAGTAGAGGGCAGGAGTACTGTAACCTGACCCAGACCCACCACCTGACACACTTTCTGACAACACTTATGAATTTGGAAACCTAATGGAATAAACCTATGCTTTATTCCATAAGGGTTTCCAAATTCATAAGTGTGGTCTGTCATAAAAAAGTGTGTCAGATGGGTCAGGTTATGTAAACTCCCATAGAAGGCAGACAAATAAGGTGTCTGTGGCACAGTATGGCAGCACATGGGAAGGCCCTCTCAAAGTTTTTTTTTTAACCGAGGAGAGAACCCAGACAGAAACATGTCACACGAAATGCTCTATGATGCCCTATATAGGTACATTCATGCCAGATTTTGTATACTATTATCATAGTATATATTTTAGAAAATTTGTAGAATTTTAGAGCATCTCAAGCTTAATGCTTGTGTTTAATGTTTACCTGAAGTCACAGATGTAGGATCAACTTCCGTTACTCTGCTGTGTTTATGTATAACCTGAGAACGAAAGTGATTCTGTGTCATACTGCTTTGATTTTAATTTTTTAATGAGTATTCACATCTACTATGCTCTCCTTTTGGGGCCAATGTCAGCACTACCCATGACAATGGTTGGTTGAAAAGTCAATCTGTTGTTTCTATAGCTTTGCGAACATGTGTAGGTAGTTTTTTCCATAACCTGACCCATCTGAAACCCTTTTTTCTGACACACTTATGAATTTCGGAAACCCTCACGGAATAAAGCAACACGTTTATTCTGTTAGATTTCTGAATTCATAAGTTGTGTCAGAAAAATGTCAGATGATCAGTACTGGAAACTCCCTTGTAGAGTTCTTATTTCCGATTTATACTGGACTCAGGATACATATTATCGATGTGATCTCTGAACAGTTGTTGAGTGGCATTATCTCTTAAAGGTGCTGATTATTCCGATTTATGTGTCTTTGTGTTCTCTACTTTGAATAAGAGAGCCGGCCTTTGGGAAATACCCCCCATCAAGTACCGTTGGAACTAACTTGCGGTTTTGATGGTAGAGTCAATAATGCATTTTGCAAAGCCATATTCAATTCTGTACTAATATTGATTGTTAACCACCTAAAACGTCGGTTTTTCATTTAATTTTTGGGAATGAAATGGATTTTGAGGGCTAAAATTTCAGGACTAAATGAGAAAAATACTGCCTTTCCTCTGATAATCAAAAAAAATCGATACTACTTTCCGGTAAATCAGGGGGGGTCCCAAGCCGATCGGAACACGCACCTTTTAAAAGAAACTCTGTTACATTACAATTTCATCAGCTGCTGAATGCAGTAAAAGCCTTCCCGCTGGTACGATAGTTGATAAATCACTGTAATGTGGCAGTATGGTTACTGACAATGCTCAGGAGCAAGGTATTATGAGTACCTTAAGGGCTGTATTATGCTCCTTGAGCATTGCTGAGAGGCATACTTACACCATCTATTAATAAGTTGTGTGAAACCCTTGAAAAATACACTGTAATGGATTCACTTATGAATGGGGCTTCTATTGGACCCCTTAAAACTATGTCATGAGCAATGCATAATAAGTATCCTTAAGTAATTGAGTATAAGGATGGGATAATTCTGTAGGATATACCACTGTGTCGTACTCTTGTATTTGCTGTTACTTGTTGTATTGTTATTGCAGTCTTGAAGGGATAATTTTACATGCCTTTCTGAAATTTTGCACAAGATTTGCTTCAAAAGCTCTTTTAAAATAATGACTTGCAATGAATTGTAATTACTTTGGGGGGGGGGGGGGCCACTTGTTGTGAGGAATTTCTTAAGTGACTGTGTTATGACGTAAAAATTTTTACTGAAATTTCCATTTTTCACTAAAATAGACAGAAATTTGTTACTTTTTTTATCATTGTTTATTTTCAACAAAGCAAGAGTTATTAGAAGAATCAATTGTGATCTCCATAAACATAGAGAAATTTGCTTTTAGCTTTGGAATTCCTTGACTCTTGGCATAATGTGAAACAAATTAATTCCAAGATATTGCACAATGCACTGTGTTCCAATCATTGTTGTGCGCTCCATCAGAATCCACACTCCTTTTGTAGAAGATAACTGTAATCCAGATTCCAGGCAACTATTTTTCTTCACTGTTGTAGCTTTGTTTTTTTTTTTTTTCAATATAAGATAACTTCATGGATTCAAAGAAGTAATAATTGGAATGGGTAATCCTTTGAATCGAATTCGGTTCCGTGGGATCCCATCCTTTGTTATGAATCGCCATTTTAAAACAAATTCACATATAATGCCTTGTATTTTCATTTCATGCCTCATATAACTCCCCATCTGAAACTCACCCCCCCCCCATCTGACAATGGTTAATATAAATAAGTTTTTACATGCGCATGCTGTTTATTTGTAAATTGAAGGTTAGATTTTATGGTTTTTTACAGTGAAGCCAAATTGCTAACACTTTCCCATCCACAATAACTTGTGCAACTTGTTTTCATTATGTAGCACTTTGCAGATCTTGTTTGTAAAATTTAAATACACAGCATTCCTTCCTGACTTAAAATTTATAGTAGAATTCATTAAATCAATTACGTTTTAAAATATCCTACAAAATTCAGTGATGACAAGGTTTTCAAAAAAAAGAGAAACATCATTTTTTACAATGTTAAATATCATGTTGTTTTGTAAGTCAACAATGACAGCATTGAAAACCATTTAAGCCAATTAACTGGGGATCAGGAACAAAAACCTAATTAACTTGTAAATGGAGAACAGGGTAGCATTAGACTCCACCAATTTTGGCTGTTTTTACAAAGTTGCATTATTCAGTGTGTTTCAAATAATATTATAGTTGGCAATGCTACTTGCAATATAAATCGCTTTCAAGGCCAGGGTTGATTAGCAGACAAACTATTACCTCATACAGCATATTATTTAGCAAGGTTATCCTGAATGTTTACAGAAATACTTCCATACAGTCCTTCTCATGCTGCAGATGCCTGTTATTTGTTTTTTTTTTTTAATGACATTTGAACTAGGCATGTCTGAACTAAAACCCAGTAGTTCGGGTGCAGGCACATATTCTATAGACCTTATCCGTAATAGGTCCTTTTCTACCATCGGTGGTGTTTGGCTCGTGGGCAATCTGCCTCGCTTTCGTTAAGGAGCATTTCGTGATCCACAGCCTCATCTTCGACTTACCTAAAAAAAGTTGAGATTCTTATATCATCTGAACTGTTAGCCTTAGTAATCCACGTGTACCTAATCTTACGTGCAAATTCGATCGTATCTGTAAGAAATTCACAATTTCGTATTTTCTGTCCGTAAACGGACAGAAATTACAGCACAGTGGCCTATGGGACTGTAGGAAACAAGCGATTGCACATAACACAAAACAGCAAGATCGGGATCAACTCAAATTTCATGAATAAGCTTTCTCAAAGATATCTGGTGAACAGTGAATAAAACGGAAGGTGCTGGAATTACGAAATGCCTCTTTAATGTTTAATGAAGAAAGCGAGGCAGATTGACTGGTTGAGCATTGAAAATGGTTCACACTGGTTTTATGCCATCAATGACCGGAAAGGGTCCGAGTAACAGATGAGATCTATAGTGGGATATTTTAGGTGTGTTATTTTTTGTGAATTGCAGATTGTTTATTTCAGTTTCACATTATACCCTATGGAGCAACAATATTGGGCTTTTAAATTTACTGTTCTGAAAAAACTCACAAATTTCCAGTAATGCAGTGTATGCTATTTGATATTTAGTGACATACAAAAATTTGTGTATTTTCAGTGTTGGTACCGGGAGTTTTTTTTCCAAGGGAAAATATATTTTTAAAAAAAATCATGAAATTAAATCAAAATTCAGCAATTTTTTGATAATTTCAATTTTTTTAAAAACTCAGTCTGTTCAAATATCTGCAACAGTGTATTACAAACTAATTTTGGTGAGGATTTTTGTTAAGCAGCAAAAGTCTCATTTCCAAGTTCAAAGTTCATTTTTGTAAAACCAGTACATGTACGGAACTGTAGAGTGGGAATAATGACATTCTTTGGCTGACATTTTACGATTTTTAACATATATATTTCATCCATGGCAATAGACCATTACTGTATGTGTGTAAAAATTTGTAGCGAGGCCATTGTTGAGTTGTATTCTCATCTGCCCTTATTCTTGTATGCCATCAATTTGACATAAAAGGAGAATTTTGTAGTCGTCGTAAAATTGTATCTTTGTACTTTGACCCACCCATACAGTTGTGTAGTACTATGGATTTTATTAATGACACCTGGTTATCAACAAGGAGGCTGTTTGGCTATTGATGCAACTTAGCCCTGGGTTTAAACCAGAGTTAATCCTTCGTGGATGGACCCTTTTTTCTTACATATGCCGAAAATGTGATGTAATTGGTGAAAAAAAAATTTTGTGGATGGGTCGTTGCAAACCATCCATGAGAAATGTTCTCGCCTATTACATCACACTTTCAGAGTGCATTGAAAGATTAACGGTCCATTCATGACAGACTAACCATGGTTTAAACCCAGGTCTAAAAGTTAGACTCCCTTTGAGATTAGCAGCCTTAAAGGGGGATGGCCCGATTTAAGAATATGAAGTTTTCATCTTGATAGATTGGTCTTCACCCCAAAACCCCATCTGTAAAGTTTAGCGCCGATATTTCAATCAGTTTTGATGTGAAAGCTACAAACGTGATTTTGTAAGCCCCATAGAGGACTGTGTAAAATTAATATTGGTCGACCAAAATGGGGGGGGCACATTTTCGCTCATAATTTTCAAATCAAACATCCTTTGGCCCTAAGATTTCACAGGTTAAATGAGAACAATAGTAGCTTTCTTCTGATACCAAAATGTCGACCACTTCCAGTAAAATCTGGGGCTTCTGGGGACGAGGCTATTAGCGATCAGACCATGGACCTTTAATGATTGTCCAGGGATGCAAGACTTTCAGAAATTCCCAGAATTCATGAAATTTGGCCATATTAACAAAAAATTTTGAAAATATAGAAAACAATTATAAAAAAAAAATTTATGGACTTGGGTAATGTTATTTCCACATAAAAAGCATACCCACATTTTTGGCAGGGGGATATGCCCCTTAACTCCTTCTGTAGCCCTTTGTTTGGATGATTCCAGCATAAAAGTTGAACGGCGTGCACAAGCATTTGGCTGCTGGAGGAAGGGCCAGAAAAATTGTCAAGAAATTAATGATATACCCACTTATATCCCTGGATTATCAATCTCAGAGAGTATAGTAGCTTCTTTTGACAGTAGATATAGAGAAAAGTATATGCACCTGAAACACATACACCCAAAGGAATTTGACACAAGCACTCGGTGCATCTGCATGACACCATGCATTGTCTGCCATGGCATTAGCATGCTAATTCCATGAATTTCCTCAGCTGATCTCAAAGCAATAAACATTAAATTCAATTTGGTAAATAATCGCTCAAGGTTTGGTGGGCTGTTTTCAAATAATTAGTTGTTACGTGTGCGAGTATTTCCACAAATTTTAATATGTGCAGAGTTAGTTATGTTGTATGCAGGAATATCACAAATGTAATGATCGATGTGAAACAAATTTTAAACATAATTTTTTGTATCAAAATTGAATCAAATGTGGAAAAGTTATTCAATTATTTTAGATAATATGCGATGAGAATAAATGCATTTAAGCCATGATCAAACCCCTCATAATTATTGAATAAAATTAGTTGCCAGGATGGAGCTTTAGGTTCATGATTGGGATGCACAATTGAGCAAAATTACCCAATTCATGCGGAACCTAGCTAAGTAAAATGTGCCTATCCTCAAATTCCTTTAATCAACCAAATTACTGTTATGTCATAGCAGACCCGATTCAATATGGTTGAGTTTTCACAGTGTCACAGTTTAGTGTTGAATATTTGTGTCGTCTCCAAGGATTTTCAGGAGGCACATAAAAATCCAAATTCTGTATGTGTGTGTTAAAAGTTTCGGTTAACCTTTTTCAAATTGCTTGTGCGTGAACAACTTAACTCTATTACCACCAGGTCATAGGTCAACTACAGACACTTGCATGTCATAGTAGGGTTAAAGGTCACATACCAAGGTTAAAGTTCAACTTATCTAGAGAGTAAAGGAAAGCAGGTGACACTAGTGGTTCTAGAACCACTTGTTTTGGTATGTTGTCTCACAAATCAAGACTTCTCAGTTGTATTTGAAAAAATATTTGCAAATTGAATCTATCCCCACAAAAATTGCATTGTTTGAGTATAGCCTGTGGGAAGACTAACTGAAACCTGAAGTGTTTTCATCAGTAGCTTGCGATAACTTGCAAATAGCAGTAAAATGCTTGGCTATAATTTCTTTTGGTGAGCTTGTACTGGTGTGTTATTAAATCGGTTGTAAAATATAGTAGCGATTTGCATGCTAGTAATATGCAGGGTCTGTGATAAATCATGTTCTTTCATGCTCCATTGATTCCAGCTGTGAACTGGCTAGTAGTATTTGTGTCAAAAAATCTTTAGTAATTGACTGTCAACTATATTTTCTCATTTGCCCACAAAATATATACATTTTGATGAAATTTATTGTCAAATAGAACTACGTGATTGGAAAGTTTTAACTTGTAGCTTTTGCGCATGAAATAGCATGCAAGAATGTAAATGTGGTTATTTTGCATGTAATTTTTACCACTCGCTGCTAAAAAAACTTGTTTTGGTTTGAAATTTGCAAAATTAAATTTTCTTGAATAGACCTGCACTTTCATATTTGCTTGTTAAATATTGTGCTAGTTTTTGGTGCATGAAAATCAGTGTAACATAGAAAATTAACTTTTCCAGAAGTTGTCGTTAAAGGGGCACTACTTGGTCCCCAGCCTTAACCCCACCACTTACCCTATGAAACCTGAAATTTTGGTATCATCAGAAACCTATTTTTCCTCATCTCATCCGTGAATAATTTAATTATACAAGCTAAGGTACCGGTTGTTTGTGGTACAGTCAGTAGTGGACATTTAGCAAAAAACGTGCTTAGCAGCATTGCGTAAAATTAAAACATTTGATACGTGCTGCCGGAGTAGTGTATCTTGATGGTACATTGAACATATTTTATGGTTTTAACGTGTTTAATGATTTTATGCACTTAGTTTTCACCATGATACAGGGTTTTCCTGGGCTTTCCCTGGTTTGATTTCACTGCGGTGAAGCTCTTGGACTTAACACAGCCTCCAGCTATACCAGAAATTGCACAGTTACCTTTGGGCTGTCGTATTACACACAAATTATCACTCACATTAAAATAGCATGTCAGATTCAAATTTTGGAATGAAGGTATCTTAGCAATAGCCTTTACATAAAATCATGTGTTGTAATCAATGGAGCATCTTTAACAGTTCACAGGATTCATAATATGCTGTGTCGTGTGTATTTAATTATTTTAAAGGTCCAAAAATAGACCCTTGGGGCAAACACTGACAATACCAGTGTTTGCCCCAGGGGTCAATTTTTGGACCTATGAGTTGACATTCACTTCCACCAGCAACACGTGTGCACCCGTGCCAGTTGAAGTTTTAGTTATAAAAAACAAAGGCACCTCAGTTGACGTCACTGTTGTGTGCATGCAACTGTAACTGATTATGTGGACTATTAACACTTAACGCAGCTTCTTAGCATGTTTTTTTCTTGGGTTGTTAACTATTTGATGTCAGCCTTGACCCTAAGGACCTAACTCTTCAACTGTGGAGTTTGGTTTTGCTGGGACTTTAAACCTGGTATTTTTCATACAACCTGCAGATTATTTGACTGTTCAGTCTTCATTATGATGACATACACCAAAACAGCTGTGTGTTAGTATTACCGCGAAATCATTTTATAGGTGGTCTTTTGTAGGGCATTATTGATATAAGTAATTAATACTCGCATCAAAACAATACTTAAGATTAAATGAAATTTTGATGAAATGCCTTCCGTGCGTGGGTGACAGTACTACAGAAAATTATAAGGTGTGATCAGCAGTGCACCTGTAGTGTTGAATTTTTAGGTGAAATATAACATTTTTAATCTTGTCGTGCCAGCATTGGTTGGATGCGAAAATAAACATAGTTAACACGCTAGACTGATCAATGTGAATCGATGTTATAACAGTGTTTTGAATTTCATCTGAGGAAGGAGTTGCAATGGTGCAATAGCTTTAGAAAATCATTTTTCTGCTATCTAAATTTAGCAGAATTAAACAAAAAAAATCCGACCTTTGGTCTGGGATAGATTTATTCACTCAAATCAAAATGATGGAAACCAGTCAATAATGAAGACATTGTATGTAGGATTAATTGTAATCGTTTGTCAGCTGTGAAACCAATTTTATTGCGTTTGTACTTTGAAAACTGTTTTAGACCTGCACAATTTTACAATCCGTCTTGTGTAATAGACTCCTTCAGGGTGGTGGTACATGGATTGTATTGTGCCAAGCGTGTTTGTTGTGATTGAGGGCCTCCCAAAGTCACGGTTTTTGGGAAAGTTCACTTGGAATAAGGTCATGTGACCCACAAATATCCTATTCTTAATCACATACAAACCTGACTTTTACACTCATGTTTATTTAACAGTTATTATCAAGGAGGTGCTTTGGATATACCTTTGGGGAATTTAGTTAGCCTGCATGCTTGGTGTGGTTCGTAAAACAACTTGAACACCTTGTTGTCCCCGCCGAACAACGTTCGTGACGGGGGGAGGCGACTAATAACATGGGATCCGTCTCCGTGTTGCTGTGTTCCGTTTTATTATGTCCGTATGTCTGTGGAGAAAAAAATGTTAACCTGGAATGCTCTTGTGATATAAAAAATGGGTACCTATGTGCTGATCTTTGAACCGTATATCGGACACACAAATTTCCTTCGCTACATTAAATCCATCATGGACATGCAGCGTTTTGCAATTTGAAAATTGTGTGATACATGCGGCGTAGGTAGTGAATATGAGAGCTAATAAAGATGAGTCGTAATAACTGTATCGCTAAAACGATACTCGAACACATCAAAATTCCTTCGCTATATGATAGTCCATCATGGCAGGCATCGTTTTTGCAATTTGAGAGTATGTGATATATGCGGCACAGGTATGAAAGAGCTAATTTAACTTAAATAGCTTATTGCTGATATCTGAAGGTACACGGATAGGCCAAAATCCTTCGCTCATGAGACTACTAGCTGCTATGGGGAGGTGTGCTGAGTGAGGTTTGTGAAGGGTTGGGGAGGGGGGGGGGTGGTGGTGCGAGGGTGGTTGGGGGGGGTGGAGGGGGTTGGGTTTGGAGAGGTGGAGTGCAGGGTGTTGCGGAGAGGCTGGTTGGGGTGTGTGTTGGTGTTTGCATGGAGTTGCGGGGGGGAGGGTGGTTGGTTAGTGCGGGGGTTGTGTGTGGGGATGGGAGAGTTGGGTATTGTGGGGGTTGGGGAGGGTTGGTGGAGGTGTGCGCGAGGGGGATGACCGGTGTTATGTTGCGGGGTGTTGTAGGGGAAGGGGAGCCCATGTTATAGGGTATTGGAAGTAGGGTTGGGTGTTGAGGGGGGGGCAGGGGGGTGGTACACGAGGGGAGTGGGGTGCTGCAGTGAGGGTGTGCGGGATGAGGGTGGGTGTTGGGGATGAGGGTGGGGTTTGTTGGGGATGAGGGTGGGGTGTTGGGGGAGTTGTGGGGTGTGTTTGCGCGGAGGGTGGGCGGTGTTGAGAGGGTGTTGGGGAGGGGGTGCGTGAGCGTGTGAGGGGTATGGGGAAGGGGTAGGTTTGTTGAGTTGCATTTATCGCATGTAGTGATCGAACATGCGGCGGGGACATCTTTTACGAATCGCGTAAATCCGGTTGCCTTGTATCCCTAAAATTACTGAGTATGTGTTTAGTACAGTACCATATGGCACATTGCAATGGCATTATGGGATTGATTCAAAACATCCCTGCGCCGTATTGCCCATAGAGGAATGTGAGGAAGTTGGCGAGGGGTGTGGGAGAATGTAGACAAGTTGTGTTACACTTGCGATATACTTCTGTGATATGTGCAAAAGTGTATGAAGAAGTTGGATGTATTTAGGCCAAGATTCATACACCCAATTCTTGGTTGACTTGCCATGTTGTCTGTGTGGATTCTTAAGTATGAGGTTGTCTTGTCATACCATATTGTATCATATTCTTTTAAATTGCCCAACAGGTGAGTTTTGCTATTTTAATGGACGAAGCAATTTTTCATCAATACTCAACCAAAGTTAAAAGGGTAATTCTGAATAATGACCCGATTTTGGTATGTGCAGCTGTGGATATATGCATGTGATATCCAAATTAACCTCCAACATCATCAGCTTGCTGATTTGAGTGAGTTGTCCCTGAGTATGTGTGTACTTGGCCAATCAGAAAAACATGTTAAGAAAAAAATATTCTGTTGCGTCTATTTTCATTGCGTTATTTAGTGGTTATATTCCTGTACCTCATGCTATGAACCAATCAGAGATGGTCACCTGCCCTCCATATAGACTGATCTGGCTTAGTTACTGTTAGAAGTACACACTATAATCGATAATTGAGCCCAGCAATGGGTCTAAACAAATCTCGGGGCTTACAGCCGCAGTGAATTCAAATTTGGCCGCATATGGCATGTGCCCTGTGATTTGTGCAGACCCATTGTTGGGGCAACAAAGCATGTTATGCATGGTTAAGCAGGCGGGTGAAACTGTACAAATGCCCATAGATGATTTCGATAGTGAATAGCGCCACTCAGTGGCAATTTCGATGAGCTACCTAATAGACTCCTAATTTATGCAGTATGACGTATTGACACGGGATGACGTAGCGTAAATTGCACAGCACCACATATTCAACCGGCGATCGATGAGCTACTGATTTCCCTAGTTTTTTTTTTTATTCATTTATTTAGGACACGTGCAACCGAGCTGCCCTATCGACAATTAAATTACACAAACAAAATTACAAAGAGGCAAATATTTAGCAAAAATGGCAAATACAACAGCAAATGACAATGATAATGGCAAAAAAATAAGCAAAAGGCAAAAAATTGGAGAAACAGAATCATGCAATTCATTACTTCTACAGTGACTTCCTGGCGATGTGAATGGTTTCAATACAAGTACTCCTAATATATTAAATCTAGGGTGTTTATTCTCTCAGTGTAACCTTAGGTCAACTGGCCTGAATTTAAACAAATGAGTTGGTATATCCATGCGTCCATATTGTTGCAGATGCCCGTAACTCTAAATTATATTCAGCATGAATTTTTTATTGGTTCTTTCATCATTACAAGTTACGGCACATGCCGACTTGAAGATCTTTCACAGTGTTTGTATGTGGAAATACATGTTTAAGTGTTACAAATATGTTGGGTGACTATTCATTCATGTAATAGGTCTGGCCACCCAAAGGTTATGTGATTGTAATAATTTTGATTTTGTAACTCCTTTGGAATCAACTAGTAATCTGTTTGCATATGTAGAGCTAAGAGGAGTCCAACACAGAAAACTTTTCAAACATTGAAATGAACCTTTACTACAATTACTGTAAAACATTTTAATTTTGCAGATACTTTTTTTCGCGAATTTGCAATTGGTGACATTTTCGCAAGTATTAAATTTTGCAAATTTGAAATTTTGTGATGCATTTGATCTGTACTTGGGCAAATTTCGCAAGGATTTAATTTCGCGAATTCTTGTTACTCGCGAAATTAAGTACCTCACGAAATTAACATGTTTTACAGTATACCCTTCGCACCTACTCTGTACTATGTTTTTTTATTCCATTAGCAGTATAAAGCACACAGTGTCGAGGAGGTGTAAAGGGTATAATATAATTATGCCTTAAAAACAGTTTGAAAATTCCAGGAGAAATTAACATGCCCTTTAACTGCTAGCTGATGGCAGTGACATCACTGCTACCATTCATTGTGTATCTGGCATGCTTTTTGCCAGATTTTAAAAAGCATGTGGTCAGCAACTCGCATACCATGATTGCTTTTGTTGTTTTATATAGACATTTTTAAAGATATTGGTCTGGCTTAAAGTGACTGTATTATTAGTTAAATTGGAACTTGTACAATGTTTAACCCATAAAGTTTTCAAAACAAGTGGAAGTTATATTGTAGTAATGGATTCATTTCAGTATGTTTGAATTTTTTTACTCCCCCGGGCACTACCACCCAAGATAGCCTGTCTGATTGGCTCATTACAGGACACAACATGAGATAGCCCTTGGAGTAACCAATCAAAAGAGTGCTTATTATATATCTCTGCATAAACCATATCACCATTCTAAAAGTAAGGGGTTCCCAAAAGATAAGTGCCCCCTAAAATTCGAGGACATTTCGTTGCATAACTTCACTTAGAACTGGATGTTTAGAAAAGTTTAAAAAGTTTTAAAGAGAAGAAACATTTGGCTCTGCGACAAAAGTCGTTGCGTTTCAAAAAACACCTTTGGCATCAACACACACTCGCTTTTTCCAAAAAGATGTCAGAAAAAGTGGCACTTTACCGTATTCAAAGGTCTAAAGTGAGGAAATTATCCATTTGCAACAATGATTTTGTTTCCTTTCTTTATTGCGGTCTGAAGTAAAAACATTGATGCATAGGCAAACAAATAAACAAGACAAATATGCAGGAAAACAAACAAAGAGATGTAAAGTTTACATTCATCAGTATCAAATAAAGTCATTTTTCTTTGCATAATTACTCTTTTTTATGAATGAAAGAGGTAATGTTTGAAATGCCTGTTTCAAATCAAAATAAGCTTAATTGTTTTGCCTGATGACATCAATGTAGTGTGTACACATGCTGTTTACCAATTTTCTGATGTTCTGTTGATGAATGTGGTTCCATGCTCGCTGGATAATTCCACCACGTTGAGCCAGAGTAGCGTTCTCCTTATGTGTCGATCTGCTTCACATTTCACCTGGTGTTGCTTACACAAATCTCATCTCATTATTTTTTGACTGCATATTGTCTTGTTTGTTTATTTGTTTGCCTATGCGTTAATGTTTTAAGCTTATTTACTTCAGACCGCAATGCATATAAAAGGAAATGAAATCGTTGTTGTAAATTGATAATTTCTTTACTTCAGTCCTTTGAATACGGTAAAGTGCCACTTTCTGACAACATCTTTTTTGGAAAAAGGGAATGTGTGTTGATGCCAAAAGTGTTTTTGAAAAGCAACAACTTTTGTCGCAGAGCCAAATGTTTCCTCTCTGTAAAACTTTTTAAAATTTTCTAAACATCCAGTTCTAAGTGAGTTATGCAACGAAATGTCTTCAAATTTTAGGGGGAAACTTATCTTTTGGGAACCCTGTATCTCTGATTTGCTCATTACATGATATTACCTTCCAAGTGACCAATCAAAATAGTGCTTAGATGCAGATAGGCAGGTAGTGCCAGGGCTTAAGCTGGACCTCCTCAGTGGTTGATACCAATGTTTAATGTGTGCTAATGATAACATGGTATGGTCCCATGTTTTTAATGGTGCTTTTATTTTTAATCTCAGTCCCAGTGTATAAGATTCATCTTGCAGATCATATGTTGTGAAACATTGCAAGACAAGCAAATCAAAATCTTAGTCCCCAAATCATTGGATTTTTGGTGTGTTAAGTTGTCAGTCCTTCTCTGGACTAAAATTAAATTGCAAGTGTAAAATTAATTTATTATACATACCCATTTCAGCCCCTATAAGTTTCTCTGGAATCACAACTTGAAAAACAGCTATATCAAACTACACAAAAAGTGTAGTCTTTGCCAGGATTGTAACATCCCCCTTGAAGTAACAACTAGTGTGCTTATGTATTTCTTTTTTTGTTTTGTTTATTTTTTTTTTTTACATTTCCTTGTCTCCTAAAATGCATCTCAAACCTTCAGACAAAGTTTGCCAAAGACCATACTGCATACAACTTTTGTTCTCTTTCACCAGCGGTTTGTGGGAGAAACATTCATTATGTAGTCATTTGTGGTTATAGTAAATAAAAATTGTGTGACAATTCTAACTGGATGCCCTACAATGGATAATTTTGAGACTTCTTAGTTATACTAGTATAGAGTATAGATGAACATGTTATTTTTAATTCATGTGTGTGTGTTGGGAATTTATTTTTTGATGCTGCCTTAAATTCAAATTGAGTTGAATGAAATTGTAAAATTTTAAAAAATCTATAGAAATTGAATAGCACTTGGCATACATGCATATTTCTATTCAAATATTTCTGTCTTAATCGTTGGACCCTCTTTCTTGTGTAATTATATTTTATTTTAGTGTGCTGGAGTCTGCTTCCATAGATTTGCTAATTTTTTCTTTGGTCTTCTCAAAACTTTCAGTAAATCTCTGGATGCTCGTGTATGGATCTCAAAGCAGATTTGACAAGGAATGTAAAATTCCTCCAGTTAGCATTCTCGTTAATGTAAAGTTAATCACGAGTCAGTATTTGAGATTTTGCTTATTTTGATCCACAACTATAAATAAAAGTAGAGCTGTGAACGAAAGGGGTGGACAGTGACCCATAAGTTGACCTTTACCTTGTTTTCCGAGTATTGTATTTGTTGCTGTTCAATTTTGTTCCAATTGCTAACCTTTTGACTGGAAAATCCTATCACTATTGCATGAAAATTTACTTTTTTAAAATGGCATTTTCATCAGTGAGGTCTGGTACCATTTTGGATGCATACATAAAATTAACAATATTTATGACATACTGGGTATTTTAAAAGATGGCAGTAACATTTGCTTGTGAATGGATTAGCCTGATTTCAAGGGTGCAAAGTCCATGTACAAGGTTATTGAATTGTAAACTGCATCCTCTGAGATGAGAGTATGATATGGGTAACCATATTTGAAAGCATTTGCAGGAGAGCAATAAACTTGGAGTAGAACTGTTAAAAAAACCAAATGCTCAGGGAAAAGGCTAAATAACCATTTTGAGCAATTGTTATAAGACGACTAATTGTATTTAGGCATAGAATCACTGCCAGTTGTAGAATATTTAATTTTCAACAAAAAAAGGTGATAAAAAAGATGTTCAAATTATAACTGTTGCAACCAGTAAAAACTTGACCTCTGCTGATGCAAGCAAGCTAAATTAACAAATATGAAATCTTAACCAAAATTGGTCGGATTGAACACTAAATTTGGTAAATGAAATTTAACAAGCAGGGTTGTCACTACGCCGGGCGGCACCGGGCGGCAGCAACCGGCACTCAGCCAAATTAACCGGCACTCAAAGGAATTATAGGCCTTGCCGCCCGGTACTAAAATGCTAAATTGACCTTAAAACAGCTATAAAATGCTACTATTGCAACATGATTCAGTATTTTGAAGCAAATTTCATCAAATTTACCCGGCACTAAATTTTGGCTGGTGACAACCCTGTTAACAAGCATGACAGGATGTGGTAGAATGAGTATGAGCTGTTTGATAACTCAATGTCAAGTTTATTCTGCTTTGCATCAGATCACTATATAGAGGTCTTTCACCTCACTCATGCATAGCCTATAACAAAAGGTGTTTTAGTCGTAGTATTCGTCATTCAGATCAATTTAATACCCGACCTCAAAGTGCTTGTGCTATTCTATGTGTGACCCATACCTTTATGCATACATATCCAACATGCATATCGTTCTTTAGATTTAGAAAGTCTCCAGAAATTTGGAATGGACTTTGCCATTCCCGGCAAGATGGCCGCTAATCCGAAAGGTGGAAGACCTCTATTGTAGCACACGTGCTACCAGAGCTCCAAGGTTCTCTTATATTGTCTGCTCAATTAACATAGATACCTGGCTTTGTTTATTAGAAAAGGAAAAGAAGTCACTTTCCTCTTTCCTCCTCAGACTTAGGAATTAATGGAGATTTTCAAAAAAAGGTTTAAATTGAAAGAATGTTGCTTTTTTCCTTGTTTCAAGTGTGCTACAAACTTTGAGAAACCTTTTTTCAGGACTCTCCTGAATTTTAATTGAACTTTATATAACAAATAAAATCTGGGTATCTAAGTTAATTGAACAGAGGTTAAGTGTTCATCAGTATGTGTTATATCTGTATTACAATTTGATTTTTTTTTGGCTTTTAACCTTTTTATAGCATATATTGCTTTGGAGATCCACCATGTAGAATTAACAACCTCTTAAAAGTTACTCAATTCATGATTCAATCTGTTACGAAGTTTGAATGATTCCTCAGATCCTTCCCCTTTCTCTCCCGAGTAATAAAGCTCTGAATACTTCATTGGCAGATTCTGCATTTTTCCATTTTTTCTATTTACCAGGATGTGTGATGATGTTGGCAAATTGTCTGGTATGGTTGTGTATTGTATTTTGCATATGAATGCCAAATTACAGTTATGATTAAATTTTGCCATATCCATGAATTGTTTGATCAAAGCTTTTAATTATGAAATCCCGCTTTCATATTTCTTGTTACAGAATTGTGGCTTGTTAAAAGAAAAAATGCTTGAGTTTTTCTTGAGGTACTCCAGTGTAGAATTACTTATCATGCTTGCATATCAATAGAATTCATGAATCAATGGCAGGGCAAGTGTAAAAGTTGATTGACATAAACTCACAAGTAGACTTAGTTTACCATTTAGTATTTATTCCTTGTTGTGTTCTGATATGCTGCTTTTTTAATGTCATACCCACCAAATGTGTCTCCTGTTGCTGGCGTTGATTTGTTAAGAAATCGCTTTTAATGCAACTTTGACACAAATATCGAGTATTCTTCTTTCTTTAACAACATACAAACACGAACCATTTTCTCTAGGAGCAATAATAACTGAGAAGTACTAACTGCAGAGATTTGAAATACACTGCTGCTCAAAAGTATTTGCGCACCTTATCCACTTCTTGAAAAAACCATACCCATTACTTATGTGTTGTGGGGGGTACATGTCAACCTACAGCAACAGACGATAATGGCATGGGTTTGGCCTGCCCATTTCCTTTCCAGCAAGTTACATGACCAAGCCTTCGCTTGTCAATAATGAGCTAATTAATTATGAATTATGAGGAAAGGCACTACCAGGAAAATGTACAAGATTTTGGACGTTCTCGATAAAATTTCCAAATTTGAGGGTCATAATGATTATCTCCACTAAGAAACCTGAATTGTTTCTAACTATACCTTGTCTTTTGAAGTATGAAGTGACGACGTGCGCGTATACTCAGTGCCGCCTTTCAGTTGCAGTGGCGCTTGGCTTTGCTTACGATCTGTCGCAAAGTCGGCACAATGTATACGCGCGCTTCGTTACTTCATACTTCGATCTGGACAGAGTGTAGAAAAGAGTAATGGATATATTAAAACAGAATCAATTTCATTGATCTATGTTAGTATTTTACTTGTAATAAATGAGTTACTCTTAGCTACATGTGCGCAAATACTTTTTTGAGCGTCAGTGTAAGTAAAAATTAACTAGACACTATAGGTATTACAATTTGGGGCTTACGATATATGTACATAGTAATGGTATGAAGAAATGTCTAATTGGATATTTTTGAAAGTATTTATTGACCAAAGCAAGTGGGTTCATTGGCCTTGAGTCATTGTGGTTGATGCTAGTGTTAAATTGTGACATTGTCTTTCATCAGCAAGTTTTAATGATGAGAAACTCACGCTTGCAGTTGGTAATTGCAACGCTGGCCGTGTCTAACTAAACACTTGGCACTTGTAACCACCCTCGTACAATCTAATCTCCTACTGTAACTCGTTTGCTCCATATGTTTTGGTGCTGTTTTCCATGGTGTGTTTTTTTTAGAAATCTTATGTAAAATTTTGATATAACACACACTTACTATGTGTGTAGATTCTGTCCATCAAGCACATTAAAGAATCTTAATTGGGCAACAGTGGTAAGATTTGCAAATTTCTGGAGGCAGGTTTCTATGATACCCACAATACTGGCCTGTATACTGACTGCGTCTTCTTTCATGAAGGCATACCTGGTATTCTAGGATTGCAATTTGTTTCTTACATGAAGGACAACCTGGTCTTTCCTAGGATTCAGTTCTTTCTTACATTAAGGACCTACCCGGTATTTCCTAGGATTCAAGTTGTTCTTACATGAAGGACATACCTGGTATTTGCCTGAGATTAAGTTCTTCTTACATGAAGGACATACCTGGTATTTCCTAGGTATTCAAGTTCTTTTTCTTTACATGAAGGACATACCCGGTATTTCCTAGGATCCAATTCTCTTACTGAAGGACAAGACCTGGATTTCCTAGGATTCAAGTTCTTCTTACATGAAGGACGTATCCCTGGTAGTTCCTAGGATTACAATTTCTTCTACATGAAGGCATACCCGGGTTTTCCTAGGATCCCAGCTTTCCTGTTCCTAAATATTTCCAGTCTGCCCCTATTGTCAATCTTCCCAACTTGTTTTGTTTTATGAGGAAAAGTCTTAATAAAGTTTATCTGCAAGGGAAACTATTTCCCTTTATTATATCCCTTACGGCTAAATTTTTTCAAAAATAGTTTAAACCCCATCTAACACTGTTTTCCTTGATTTTTTAAGGTTTGATTTTTTTTATTGTCCTTTTTTTTTTTTTGGAATTTTTAATCCCAACTTCTCAGGTATATAAATCTTAGGTAGGGGGTCAACAGACGTGGCCTGTATGTGCCTAACCACTGGTTTTTCTTTCAGGGTGTTAACTTATTTCCCCATAAATGGTATTTAAACAAATTTTAGACTTCCAGATTGAAATACTAAATACAAACAATTATATATGTACCCATGGTCAACAATGCTGATTTTTTTGCAGGGCAAGCTCAATATTCTTCTACAACTACCTGGTCATTTAACGTGTACAATTGTATAGAACCTGTATACCAAATAAACTTTCATCATGTAAAGGACAAACAAAAAATACTTACCAATTGCATTTTGGTAGGACAGTTCAAATCCTGTTTTTTAATTAAGCCCATGATATCCTTCCAATCGCCATGACTATTGTGTGTGTGCGCAACACTGGATTTTTACCCATGCTTACGCATGCTTACAAGTAGAAATTGCTTGTTGCGACTGGAAGTATATCATGGGCTTTAGTATAGCTAAAAAGAATAAGAAATGAGAAGAATCTGCACAATGAATGACCAATAACGTGCTGGACAGGTTCAAATCCTGTTCAGAGTAAATGTTACGTAGATTTGAAAAGGACTTGAAATATAGCATTGAACATGTTTCTTGTTTCTGTACAAAGCTTCATTTCCCATTCAGCATTCTGTCCAGTCTCAATATCCCAGCATGCATTGGCTTCTCCGTAAGCATCATTGTACCGTAATTGTACTTTACAACAAAAAGTTTGTAATATGTAGAGATATTCTTGAATGGACCAGTTTGTGTATTTTTCTATATGAGAACAAAAAAAGATGAGATGTAATGTGTTTGTAATATGAAATATTGTTTTCATTATTTTGTAGATAATTATCTTTAAGCTGTAGTAAGGGTCCATGAGACTTAACTTATTTGGAAACTCAAAAGATTAAATGTTTCAAAATGATTCACACATAATCTGTGTGAACAACCAACTTGTGCTTGCTGTGTTCTAGTTATTTACTTGTGAATGGTTACACACATGTCAAAAATATATCACATTTCTGTTATATCATATAAGCAGTAATAGCACCTTTTTAAAGAGTGCCTCCAATTTTTCAACAAAATTGAAATTTTAGCCCAGTTGCATTGGTAATTGACCAGTAAACCATACATGTGTGAAGGAAACACAGATGTGATCAAATCTTAACAATTGAAAAGTGGGCACTCTTCAAAAAAGTACTATTCAGGGGAGGGCGACCAAGAAATCCAATTTTTTCATGTCGCCATTGGTTAAACGTAAAAAGCAAAATCTTGACCAAAAATTATGAATTTTTAATATGTTGTCAAGGAATATTTTCTTATTCCAAAACCATTGGAGCTGAAGAATTAACTCCACTTTAAGGGTTATTTCTGATTTTTTTTTTGTATGAATAACAGACGAGGACGAGGTCGTATGTGGACCGTGGGAACACCCATGACCGACCCACATCATACTGCCTAAATCGGTCTTTGATGTGTGTCTGTATTGGTGTAATCTATTTTGATTAGTTTGGTGAAATTCTCTATTGAAAGAGACTTAGCTGCCATCGTCTAGTACTATTGCTCTAACTCCCCGGCTAAAAAATCCAGACAGATTCACTAAGAACATTTTTAAAATTGTCCTATTTTGAACCAAATTTGGGCAAAATTCATCTGCATGTATTGTATAGAAGTTGTTTGTCTTTGAATCCAGTTTGTGTCAAAATTATATAGTACCAGTCATTGCCATTGTTCTTTGAATGAAAAAAAAAGCAAAATAATGCTCACTGAATAAGCATCTAAGCAAATCAGTTATACTGATCTTTAATCAACCTTAACGCCAAATGGGTCAGATCTGACCCAGAGAGGGATCAAAGTATATTTCTGATGTCTTGCTTTTGAGATTTGGGCTGGCAGATAATATAATCCAAGTTTGTTGCACGAGACTACATCAGTGTTTCCCAACCAATGGTTCGCGACCCCAAAAGCGAGTGAATGAGGAAGGGGTCGCGAAGCTAACTTTTAAACAATTTCAATTTTCATTTTAAAGAAATAGAAAAGATTTCATAAAAGCAAAGATGCTCCTGGTCAATTTACCAATGTCTTTTAAAAGAGGTCTATGCATTTATCTGAAGGTTTATTTATCCAAAGGATTGCTATTTCGAAAGTTTGTGTATCCAAAAATTTGTTATTCCGAAGTTTCGTTATTCCAAAGTTTCGTTTACTACTACTACTAAACCAAAGTTTTAAATCCGGTTTTATCCCCGTCAACGGGGGTGGCCGGATTCACCTCGCATTCGCAGCAACTGCCCTTACTCCTTCCTTCCATTTCACCCGATTCAATGCATCCTCCATCCTCAACCCAACCCTCTTACTCTCCTCCTCCACTTGCTTCTTCCATGTCTTCTTTGGATGTCCCCTCCTCCTCACACCTCGAACTCAAAAGCCCTTCTTAACACATCCTTCCTCAACACATGCCCATACCAACGTACACTATTCGCCTTCACCAACCGGTCCATCGCTTCTTCCAAACCCAACATCTGCATCAAGGTTAATTTTTCAAAGGTTTAGTAATCCGAAGGTGCGTTAAAGGCCAACTCAGATTTCCTGATGAGGGTGCACTCAATTTTCAAACCTTGTTTTTTACATGTAAATAATGCTTGTCCATATACTAATCATTGTGTGAAATAACTAAGCTCAAATTGAAGTCCTTCATAATAGAAAATCACAACTTTGTTATAAAATTCCGGATCAGGAATATTTGTTATACACGGTATCCTATGGCACTGTTGTACTGTGCATAAATGTTTACTCATGAAAATGGAAAATCCGATTCATCTCTAACTTTGAAATTGAACATTTTAGGTGACTATCTTTAGTTCAAGATGACTATTTTTAATTTCTACTCAAAATAATATTTTGAAATATCTGAGTCAGCCTTTAATCCGAAGGTTTATTTATTCGAAAAAGAAATAAGGTTCGTTTATCCGAAAATTAATAAGATTTGTCTAGCTTATTCTATTTTCGGATCAACGAACCTTATTTTCTGAACAACGAACCTTTGAATAAACAAACCTTTGGAATAACACACTTTCGGATAAGCGAATATTAGGAATAACGGAATAAACAAAAAATGTTCGGATTAACGAACCTTCAGAATAATGCCTTCACAGCCTAGGAAATTCCCGGGGGGGCCACTCAACCTAAATCTGTTGTCATCCGCGAGCAGAAAAACGCGGGAAAGGGTAGGGTTTTCACACCGCGGCACGGACCGTGAAAAGGGTCACAAAACCAAGCAAAATGACCAAAAAGGGTATCATTTTCGCACTCATCATGTCAGCGTTTAGGGTAGCCAATGGCGGATCCGGCCCCTCCTTACCGAAAAAATATAAATGCGACAATAACACTTACTTAGGTAGACAAAAATCCTCTGTAACTCATGATATTAGCCAAATTTTCCGCGCTACGCGCGTTAAAGGAATCACAGAGACCAGATTCAGTGCAGGGCAGCGGGCCTATCTTTGAGATGACGATTCCTTTTGTGCTTGCCTGATCATCACTAATTGTTCTACCTTTATACGCATAAATCGGACAGCATGTGCGTCAACTCCATTGAATTTAAAGCGGAGTCGTTATAAGGAAAAGTGATACTTCTCGAAACAAACAACAGATAGACCAGTTAAATTGCGCTATGGTATTTTCCCCGTACAGAAATGATCCAAAACTTCACCGCGAAGACGGTCCGCTTCGTATCCGTTTTTTTTTTTTTCATGCTACCGAGAAATGAACATGAAAATGACATTATAATTTAATCAAATGTTGGTTAATTCTAGGTTTATAATTTTCTTAAAATAATTTTTGAAAATACTCCAGAGTTATTTTGGGTGCGTAACGCGGATTCGGCAATTTATTTGCCGATTTGGTGGCTGCAAATGTGGAAATCTGTGTCGAAAGTGGATGTCTTTAGCCTCTTATAAATGTCCCTATCTGTTATTTGAGTATGTCATTTTATGTGTAAAATATATCTCTATTCTTCCAATGGCCTAGACTATCATTTGCGAGCAAATTGAAGAAATTTCAGATTTTGTGAAAATGTGCCAGTGCCGCATTAAGGGTATGCTTTTAGGGTTTATCCGTGATAAGGGGTAGTCTGAATAAAGGAAAGATATCCGCGTTTAGGGTCAGATCTGAAAGGTCCTGCTCGAGGATGACAACACGGGAAAGTATGTAAGTGGCCCCCCGGGAGGAAATTCCTGTGTTCAGATTAACGAACCTTAGGATAAATGAACCTTCAGAATAACGAACCTTCGGAATAATGCTGAACAGCGACCATTTTAAACTGTCCTATGTGTGAGGAACATTAGATTGTAGATTTGGGTACAATAGTAAGAGTGTGGGGAGGAAGTGTTGTAAAGTATTGGGGTTCCCCCATGATAATCATTTAAAATGGAGTCATGGTGGGCAAAAGGTTGAGAAACCGTGGATTACATGTATGATTCCTTGGAAAAGCCACTGCAAATAAGGGTTTATAGATTGGTTGACTGTCCAGGATTTGCTTGTCTAGGGGCTAAATCATTGTTCGCTGCAGTTACAAAGGTATTGTGTTATGCAACATTCAACTTTAGATTATGGTATTAAAGTCTGACTCAGAGATTTCGAAATATTATTTTTTTGTGTAATAATGAAAAATAGTCAACTTGAATTAAAGATAGTAACCTAAAATGCACAATTCCGAAATTTGAGATGAATCGGATTTTTCGTTTTGATGCAGTAAACATTTATGTGTAGTATTACGTCACATAGGATACTGTGTATAACAAAAATTCCGGATCCGGAATTTTATAACAAAGTTGTGATTTTCTATATGAAGGAATTTGATTTAAGCTTAGCAATTTCACACAGTGATTGGTATATGGACAAGCATTATGCACATGCAAAAAATTTGGAAATTGAGGGCGCCCTCCTCGGGAAATCTCTGAGTCGGCCTTTAACTGTCAACATACAATCTTGTTCAAAATTGTGGGAACACTTTGTGCAGATTTGGTTCCCGCCCCTTCATTTTAATGTTGCATAAGCACGACACACTTGAGCAATCTCGCACCATATTATTTTCAACACTGATTGGGAGGGGAAAGAAAGTTATAGTTACAATGCGTTTCAAGCCTATTATCTCTTTCATAGCTGCCAATATTAACAAGTGTTCCAAGGACTTATGGACAATCCTTGACTCCATTGACCTTGTGAGGAGCTCTAGAGGACAAGAAGCGACAAAGGTTAATTTTCTTTCCCGAGGCAGTGGGCAGCAAAATTGAGACGAAGATCTCAAAGAACTTCTGATATTTGTGGAAGCTTATGTCGTATATTTGGTGGGATGGTCTTTCCAGAATTTGGAGTAGTTGGCATAACAGCCGTCAAGTCCAGCTTGCAAGTTTTTAGTGAGCATCCAACATTCTGCTCCATATTAAAGGATGTTTTCGACAACTGCTCTAAAAAGCTGATTTTCAGAGATGTTAGCAGCTTATTATATTCAACGAAATGAAACTAAACTGGCTTAGTGCACCGATTGGGATTACACGCTTTATTCTGTTTTCTTACATTTTATACTCTGACGGAATAAAGCGTGTAAGCGTGTAATTTTTAATTCAATTGATTTTCTTAGTTTGGAGTCCTTTTATTTCATTGACCCATGCACCAAGTTATTGGAAGTCACAGACTTGGCTCAAGTTCTTTTCCATCAAGAGCAATGCATGATGTATTGGGGGCCAGTGTTGCATCTGAACTGACAGAAAATGGGTGGGGTCCAGGGCCCACCTTGGGGCGGGTTGGTACATTTACTGCACCCACTTTGCCTGCTCCCAGTTGAATTTAGCAGCCTCTACGGAATAAAGTGCATGTAATACTGTACTCTATTCCGTCAAGGCTGCTGAATTCAACTGGGAGCAGGCAAAGTGGGTGCAGTAAATGAACCAACCCCCTTAGGGCCATGGTGGGGTCGAGGGGCGAAGCCCTGGTGTGGGTAAGTGAATGAAAATTTTAGGTTTTATATGTTTTAAATGTCTTCTGAGGGGTAATTCTTCCACGATTTTGTAAAATTTACTTGTCGCACACTGACCATTTAACTTTAAATGTATACTTTGCTGGCAATCCAGCCTGCAAGTGCCATGCCATGGCCATGAACCAACGATCTCATCTCAATCGATGAAATCAAATATTGGGGGAGCCACGGCCCCGACCCTCTGGCTATGAGCCAAGCAATGAGCTTGTTTTAAATCAACCGATCACGGGCACGTGTTATGATCCAAACAGGTGAGTATGTGAGTGCGTACACTGCAGAACATGCATTAGCAACAGCAAAACCCTGCGAAACAGAGAAAATAAACTCCTTGACAGATTATAATTTTATACACGCAGTATCAAAATCAGAAGCAGGTTGTAGAGCAGTGCTGGTCACCGCAAGTGCAAGTGTTTTGAATAAAAAGTAAAAAAGATGGTTTGTGCTGTAATTTAAAGGCTTGACACAAACCTACTTAAAGGCTGACTCAGAGATTTTGAAATATAATTTTTTCGAGTAGTATTTAAAAATAATCATCTAGAACTAAAGATAGCCACCTACAGTGCTTAATTCCAAAGTTAGAGATGAATCGGATCTTTCGTTTTCATGCAGTAAACATTTATGCACAGTATACCAGTGCCATAGGATACCGTGTATAACAAAAATTCTGGATCCGGAATTTTATGACAAAGTTGTGATTTTCTATATGAAGGACTTCGATTTGAGCTTAGTTATTTCACACAGTGATTAATATATGGGCAAGCATTAAGGATATGCAAAAAACATGGTTTGAAAATTTAGTGCGCCCTCATCGGAAAATCTCTGAGTCAGCCTTTAACAAAAAGTAGTGGTTAAAAATGGATTTATTAAGTTACTGAAAAGTGGTAACTTTGAAGAATAGTGCAGAAAAATGTATTAGGACCATTACTGAAGAGAAGAATTAACACACAAATATACGACAATCTGTGTTCACACAGCTCGTGGGAGGACACAGAAAATTTGTTGCTTGGATTATGATTGTTCATTCAGTTATCACGCATGTGTTAGTCGGTAAGAGCTTGAGATTGAGATGAGGACACTGTTAAACACATAGTGTGGGGTTGCTGCAGTGCCCTTGAAACAATATGTTGAAACAATAGGTGTTATACTAATATCGCAAGTCTACACCTATTTACTAATATTGCTTGTATAATAGGGCCTAATAACAGTACATTTAAGCAAATCAAATCATACTAATATTGCTAAGTCTGTATCATGCTAACATTGCAATTAAATGTACCATAATAAATTGCATTATGGCATTTTACTGAGAACACAGTGCCATACAGATAAAGATTACTAACATATCCAAATTAACAAAATCTTAATCATCAGGAAATAAGTATTTTCAAGAGCTGCTTAAAGACTGGTTGGGCCTGTGGGGGACATCTCTTGATGTATCCCATAGGCGTAAATCCCGTGTGGGATATATATCCCCCAATATTTTGATGAGGGGGGATGGTCAATACGATCACCCCCCTCCAATGTTGATGCCCATTCATGTGTTTTTGACCAAAAATAAGCTCATATTTTGCCATAATAGTTTTGTTCTAATTACGATTACATTTAACAATTTTAGCTTCTAAATGGCAAATTTTTTAGCGTGCTTCGCACGCACATGTACTAGTAATGGATCTTTTCAGCAAAACCAGTTTCATTCATAAATTTTCATCAACCCATCCCCCCCAATGTCAAAAAGAAATTTATGCCACTGATGTATCCACAAGAGTCATGCCAATGTGAGTCTAGTCTAGTAAGCCCGTTTGATGCCAACATTGCATCAAGCTAACTTTTCAAATCTACACCTGTATCATGTTAATAACATTTAAATTCTAGGCCGGAATTTTGCTAATATTTCGATCAAGTCTATGCATGTACCATGCTAACATTTATACATCTCAAAGCCTGTATATCTTTATATCTTATTCCAACCTTGGCACCAAACATAAGACAGCAAAAGAAGTACACTGAAAAATATTTGTAAGAATTTTAAGTTTTATTTAGATATTTCAAAGGTGGTACAAGGAGCATAATAAAACAATTTTTCAGTTCTTAACAATACAAATGAAATTACAGAAGTAGAATGGCAGAGTACAATGAATAATCCAAAATGGCATCACATTCAATGCTTACAAGAGGATTCAAACCCCTTACCACTGAGTACCTTACTTTATCTTTCTTATAATTTAATTTTAAATATAACAGTCATCGTAATTCGGGAGTAATTCCTACTTAGATGTCAATGGCACACAGTATACAAAATATTAATGCCTAAGAGTGATAGTAAACATATATCATGAGGTCAAATTCTGACTTTTCTATTTCACGAGAAGAAAAGCCGACTTAAGTGACCCCAGTGAAATGAACAGTCAGAATTTGACAGAAATGATTATTTTCTATAGCACGAATATAGGCAGTCAATATTTGTTTTATATCATGATATAACCTGGTTTATTTTCATCCATGTGTAGTATAACAATATTAACTGACTAGGTGTGTGATGGTAAAAATATGATCCAAGGTGAAAGAGGGAGTTCCATTTCCCGAGCCGCAACGAATACACGGCAGTTAATATTTGTGATATAATAGACATAGATTCTGGTCATTTAATAATTAGATAGCATCTAGCTAGGATGGATCTACAGGCTATGAAAAAAGAATGACAAGTTCAATGATTTTTCAAAGAAAGCAAAAGCGTACTAACCTTTTGTAGACCATAATTTATGAGGTGATATTTCAGGCATTCAAGTAGAGTTAGGTTCAAAGAATCAAAGTTCCAGAATCCAGTTTAATTCAAAATCCAATTATAAAATTTCAAATGTAAACACCGATAGTCAATTTTTTCTCCAACAGTATACGTTCAAAAGCAGCCTCACAATAAGTCGGCGTCCCCGTGGATAAGCCTAGTCTGACAGAATCTGGACAGCGTATTTTATTTGACGCTTTGTGTTTTTTAACGGCCTCGTCACTTAAATCCACTAGATCTGATTATTTTATAGCGCAAAGCGAGGAGTGGCTTCAGTGGACGCCATGTTATCGTCTGCAAGGAAAACTTTGTTCATCATCGTAGTTAGGCCAATGGTTCGGATGGGCACAGTTCCATACAGTGCTATGGCAATGGACAGGCGTAGCGAACGGGAGATGAAAGTACGAAATTACGTGTTAACAACCTCTTCATCAGACTCGTTTTGTCGTCATACTGGACCACGCTGGCATGTTTAACACAAAATGGGCGGGTGGAAATAAGGAGGCAGGGGATAGGTAAACATCAACGCGTTAATCGTATCAAATATTTAATCATCAAGAGGGATCTTGTGGAATCTATTGGCCCCCGAGGTGAACTGGAAGGCATGGTGCCCGGTACTATTTTCCAGAGACCGAAGGCGAGGGAAAAATAGTAACACCCACGCCTTCCAGTTCACCGAGGGGACCAATAGATGCCACAAAGATCCCGAATAAGATCATTAAATATTTGTTTTATATCCTTCATGATATATTTTGTTCTTGATTGGTTAAAGTGAAACTGAGCCTGCGGCCTACGTCACAAAAAATAGGCCGGGCCGTACTGTACTCTGTAGGTAGGCTAGCCAAGGACTAGGCTAGGTAGGCAAGGCTTGAACATTGAGTGCTTTTTAGGCAGAGGAAAGTCCGCCCAACTTACGATATCAACACCCTTTCGGTAAATAATGACGCTGACAGTCTGTACCGAATTTACTCCGGAATTTTATCTGCATATAGCATGTATAGCCACCTTCGTTTCCGTGCACAGTCAGGGAGGCAGCGGTGAGATCATAATCAGCGGTTGTCCATTCCATGGCATTAAAATTAAAAATCACCGAGGGAATCGCCGGTGTTATTTACACAACTCTACCGAACACTGACAGAAAAATACGTAATATTTTTTTTTGTAATTCTCACTATCCGTGCAGAAGGTTTCCATCGGTGTTATGATTGCAACATGGGTACAAGCCAGTAACGGGTGTCGACGAAATAGCCTCAACAATGCGTCAAAGTTCCTTTTAGAGCAATAATAATAAGAACGTAACATACGTTGAGAATACAAGTAATGAGTTCTTGACACTCTCTGAATAACGTCAACAGTCGTAACTAGTCGTATTGACCACAGGGAAAGAACCGATAAAGGAACCGATAACATGGGTATCGAGGCTACAGGGAAATAGGCGCCTATTCTAGGGAAAATAGGCGTCTTATTCCCTGTGATCTCTCTTTCGATCTCTTTCTCGCAAATAGTTAAACTATTGGTGGTCATGTGACGCACTTTTACCAATCAAGAACCTGAATATATTCAGGAGGAATTAATTACTTTTGTAGACCACTGGAGATGAATTGTTAACTCGATTGAATAGTAAGTGGCACAAATAAACCATTAAATGACTAGAATCATGTATGAGGATATAATAAAAAAACTATCACATGGCTTAATCACTGAATTCGGATAAATAAAAAATATCACATGGTTAAATCACTGAAATCATGATATGGTAAAAACAATGACAAGACTGCAAAATCACTGTAATTATGATATAATATACTCTATTTAAGAAATAAAGGGTAATGCAGTATTATTGATAGGTGAATAATGTGTCCGATGCCGGAAACAAAACAACAGGTGAGGCGCAACCAAAACCAATTTCCAGACGAGGATACATAAGAGCCCAAAGATGATACTGCAACCAATTATTTCTAATCTATTCCTACAGTTTATTAATAAGAAAATGCATTTGCGACCCATTTTGGGCAGAAAAACGGACCAATCAGAAATGCGGCATTCCAGTATGGACTAGTAGAGGTATATAGACATAATAGATACTAACACTTGGCAAACAGATGCTCACATTCCTGTTATTCAATTATTTTTAGAAATGATTGAATATTATTGTAACATGGAGTAGGCTGTTAGACAATCAACCTGGGCATTGTCATCCCTTGCACATACCTTAAACAAAAGATTCAACAGGTGTTATGAAGGATGCTATAAATACCCATTCAATAGAGCACACTCCATGGCAACTAGCTTTATTTATTCTGTTACATAACAGGCAACATCACCTATTGTGTGTTGCAGTGATTATGTAACCAACATGTACAATGTCATCCCTAGCACATACCTCAAACAAAAGATTCAACAGGTATTATGACTGATGCTATAAATACCCATTCAATAGAGCATGCTCCATGAGCTTCCATGGCAACTGACTTTATTTATTGTTACATAACAGGTGTTGTGTATAATTCAATTCATTCAACCATCTGGCATTGAACAATGGAATGCATACATTATTGTTCTGACCCACTGACTGTAAATTCCCTTTCATTGCTTTTGAAGACATGCTAACAGATTAGGCAATGATAGCATCTAAAACAGCCAATTTATCAAAGCCATCTCAAAAATGCTCTGGAATGTCTGAAATGATTGAAGAGAGCATTACAATGGTGACCTTGAAGTTAAGGTAATTGTGACATCTTCTCTTCATTTCTTTTTTAACTAATCCAATTGATACACACATGATTAGGTCTCATATAACTCATAACATTATATATATGTATACCAAATAATATAATGATATACACGAATCCGACGGCGACTATTATCGCCCCTACGCCGTGGGCGGCGCACTCACCATCCGCCATGACTGGGGGGCATCTTTTGCATTTCTCGTTATACACCGCGTTTACGTTGTACGTGTTTTTTTTTTTTTTTTTTTTCATGGCAACTAGCTTTATTTATTCTGTTACATAACAGGCAACATCACCTATTGTGTGTTGCAGTGATTATGTAACCAACATGTACAATGTCATCCCTAGCACATACCTCAAACAAAAGATTCAACAGGTATTATGACTGATGCTATAAATACCCATTCAATAGAGCATGCTCCATGAGCTTCCATGGCAACTGACTTTATTTATTGTTACATAACAGGTGTTGTGTATAATTCAATTCATTCAACCATCTGGCATTGAACAATGGAATGCATGCATTATTGTTCAGACTGACTGACTGTAAATTCCCTTTCATTGCTTTTGAAGACATGCTAACAGATTAGGCAATGATAGCATCTAAAACAGCCAATTTATCAAAGCCATCTCAAAAATGCTCTGGAATGTCTGCAATGATTGAAGAGAGCATTACAATGGTGACCTTGAAGTTAAGGTAATTGTGACATCTTCTCTTCATTTCTTTTTTAACTAATCCAATTGATACACACATGATTAGGTCTCGAATAACTCTTATAACATTATATATATGTATACCAAATAATATAATGATATAGATATGGTGCTTAATATCAAGGACAGACTACAGGTAGGCCCATTGGCACTTTTTGAACTATAAACATTTCGCTGCCAACTCAAATTCCAAGATTAGGAATTGTCCACTAAGATTTCATACTTAGGAAATGCTTCTGAAGCTTAATATTAAGAACTTTGACATATGTGCTACCATGCAGAACTAGCTTTATTCACTTCTCATGAGATATTAAAAGAGACAGGAGGACATTTCCAGAAAGAAGCGCCCCCAATTTTTTTCAAACCCAGGTTTTTTAATATTTGGAATGCTTATCAATGTATTAGATTACACTTGAAGTGAATAAGCTGAATACATTGTTGTTATGTAATAAGATCATTAAGATGATGATTTTGAATTTTCTGTTATGCACAATAGAAAAATCAATGCATGCTTATGGGTATGATTACGATAGCAGGCAAGTTCAAACATTGATTTCTGGTTTTCTTTTTTACTTCAACTTTTGAAACGCTCTTGGTAGGTGTTCTACTACTGATCAAGTGCAAATTGAGAGAAATTTGTATCCCAAAAAAATCTCCTCCTGTCACTTTAAATAGGGCTTGTTAATGAAGCTTGAAGTAGGCCTACAAGGACATTGTATCTTCATGTATTAATTTAATACAGTGTCAGCCCTTGAAACAGCTATTACAATAGACTGTGAACATGTGACAGCCTGCTAGTTTTAAGGGTCACTAGTCATGACCAGTATAAGGGTTGCTAACCCTAAACCCCAACTCTAATGAAATTATGACTAGCAACCCTTAAGACAAGCGAGCCTTATGACTAGAATGTAGACCAGTGTGACTATTTTGTCACCCTGGATCACTAGTGACACTGATGAATTCAGCAGACTTTATATAGAAATAAAAGATGACCCAGAGATTTAGAAATATATATTTTTTGTGTAGTAATTAAAAATAGTCAACTAGAACTTAAGATACTCACCTAAAATGCTTAATTCCAAAGTTAGAGATGAATCAGATTTTTCATTTTCATGTAGTACACATTTATGTACAGTATACAGTGTGAGTCAAAAAAAACCCTACATTCAGATTAAAAAATAATTAAAATAGTTAAGAATTGTTTTTGCTCAAATGTTTGCTATGGTTATAAAGAAGGATAAACAAGCTTTCAGAAAACGTTTATTTGGTGTCATTTGGACTTGGAGAAAGAAGTTGCGCCTATTTTGCTGAGAGACTTAAAAATCCTGTTTGGCCGATTTTGAGACAAACAAAGATGCATCGCTTACATAGAGTAACATGGTCTTCAGCAGTGATTTGAGTACAAACATTTAACACCAAATTATTGTTAAACAATAGAAGGTGGGAGAGTAATTGAAGGATTATAACATTAATATCCAAGAGATTACAAAAGAAAATGCTAAGTAAAAAAAATGTTCAATTTCCCAAATAAGAAATTCAAGATAGCTGGTGTAACCACAGTTTACTTTGGTTCAGCAAGATTTCATGGTTTTAACCTACAACGAAACTCAAGAGCAAAAGTGAAACCATAGAAAAGTTTTGTATTCCGCTTGAAAAAAAGCAGTTCGATATTGAATTTTAAGTTATAATTCCGATTTATTACAGAATCATAACTTCAGCTTTAGTTCTTATTGCAATTTATGGACGCTGAGTATACTGTATTTGTGCAAAATAATTACCTTAGAGATGTAAAACAAAAATCTCTGAGCAGTTCCATTATGTTCATGAACTGAGACATTGATATGGAGTGATTTTCAACTGACTCTTTATGATTGAACAATGGTAATTTAATTTTTTGAAGATATTTTACTTATAATTATGTTACACAATAGACCATTTTATTCAAACTTATGTTTTTGTCGAGAAGAAATCGATACCATCTGAAATTGCATGTGTGAATTGTCTTTGCTATAATGTGCTATGGTATACGTCGGTGTCAGTCTCTCCGCATTGTATGGCTAAAATCGGCCAAACTGAATTTTTAGGTCTCTCCGCAAAATTGACATAGTTTCTGAACCCAATGTCCGAAAGACACCAAATAAAAATCTTCTGATAGCCTGTTTATCTATGTAAACAAACCAAAGCAAACATTGAAGCAAAAAATAACGTTTAATCTTTGAAGAAAAAATTCTTTCCTGAATGTAGGGTTTTTATTGGCTCACACTGTACAGTGCCATAACAAAATTTCCGGATCCGGAATTTTTAAACAAAGTTGGGATTTTTTATATGAAGGACTTCGATTTGAGCTTAGTTATTTCACACAGTGATTATCATATGGACAAGCATTATGTATATGCAAAAAACACAATTTGTTTGAAAATTGAGGGTGCCCTCCCCGGGAAATCTCTGAGTCAGCCTTTAAGTACATGTGGACATACACTTTAAAGTCTGCCAAATTCATCAGTGTCAATGTAACACTGATGAATTCCACCACATGTAGACCTGTAAACCATTCAAGAAACTTCCAATTACAATCCCAGCTAGAATTTGTTGCCACACCTGCAGTATTTTCTTCAATTTTTAGGCCTATTTCTATCTTATGTATATAGTGAGGAAATGTACCTCTTTTGCCTACCCCACAAAGCATTTTTGTAAGGTTTCAGGAGGACATGGGCCAGCCATGTAGCAACACTGTACAGCAGGTCTGGGAAACAATTTACAGAGCTTTACAGAAGGGTATATACATGCCAATAATTTTGACCGGGCTGATATTGCACCTGGAATCATTTCTATGCAAGTTTCTTTTAGAATATATATCTCAAAATGCTATGAGGATAAATGTCACTTGTGCATGCTCTTTATCCATATACATATTCCCGGTACATACTTTGTTTATATAATTTGCCTTTCAAATTACAACTCATTCACAATGCCACACACACAATTAGTTGCTTTTATTTGAAATCCCCATCCCCAAGAACCTCTACATGCACACTTGTTTTATACATTCTCTAGCAATAGATCTTTTTTCCAACTTCCCATCATACACCGCTGAAGCAAAACAGGTATTCAACAGGCACACACAAATGATCAAGATCAAGAACCTGAAGTACCCTCTGGAAAACTGCATGATGGGAAGATGAAAAAGGGTAGATATCTCTGAAACAAGATACAGTCAACATTAACATGATCTTCTTGCTATATGGTATCCATTTTACCTGAGTGATATTAAATATAATATGCCATCTTTTTTTCTTATTTTGTTCTTATATGCTTCCAAGAGGATGTAGTTACACATTCTCGTCCCTGGACTATTCTTTTTTCAAAAACCTTATTAAAACCTATTGGTCATTGATGACCTTTAGTTCATCCGCTTTGTCCACTTCTGATATTCACACTGTGGGACATTGGTATGGTCCAGAACTATTCATTTTTCAGCTGCATGATATGAAATACTTTTTATTTTGAAATATAATATGTGATATGACAATATATAATAGATTTCCCCATTGTTCAAGTTCTATAGCTCAGTTCACTAGCTTATTTCAATATGCTCTTAACTTCACATTGCTACAACTCTTTTAACCCTGACAGTTTCTGTATAGGTTTATAATACAGAAGTTGGCTTTTTTTAGATGACTTCTCAAAAGCCATCTCAAAACCACTGTCCTAAGACTAGACTTGTTTGTACTCATTCGAATGCATTTTCATGCTTATTGTGATTATGGTCATGAAAAAGCATTATTCTGAATTTTGAAAAAATCTTAGGTCCATATGCACAAGAGTTAGACCAGGTCTAACTTTAGACCCGGTCTAAGTTTAATTTTGTCCCACCAGAAAAGACATTTTCCTTTACACTGACATGAGGTACTTTGTATTCATTTTGAAATTTGCATTTAAATCTTTCAAATTTGCTGCGCTAGTTAATGAATAAAGTGTGAATAAGTATCAATTTGAGGCAAAACTAATTTAGACTTAAACCAGGTCTAACTTGAAACCTGATCTAACTTTTTGTGCATACGGACCTTAGTGACTATATAGTTGCCTGTATAATAGCCCAGATAATTAAAACAGCTAAATATAGATGAGATCATGCCCCGGGGGAAGGGGGGGGCACTTGTATTCAAAGGTGAATATGATGCGTGAACAAGAAAACGTGTAAAAAGGGTCTCTTTTTTCCAACATTCGATGTACGCGCGTACATTGATTAGGGTGTCAAAATCAGCAAAATATGGAAAAAAGGGTATGTTTTTTTCGTAACCCTGAAATTGTGATGTACGCGAGATCAAAATCATCAAAAATATTGTAATTTGGAAGTAAAGCAACATGAGCAAAGCCAGATAATAAGGGTATATTATCAACACAATGCATTGCTCATTTGTTTAGGGTAGCAGAAACTGACAAAAAGACTTCTTTATGGTGAGCAAAAATACAAAAATCCTTGTTTAGGGTATGTTTTTTAGTCGGTGGAAATACTTGTTTAGGGTGCATTTCGGAAGTCCATGTTCACACATCATATCCACCTTCGAATACAACTGGCCCCCCGGGGATCATGCCACAGCCATTTTCCCTTTATTCCCTCAAAAAATATTCTTGTTGATGATATCATCCATATCATTACAAGTTCTTGTTTAATATCCATCTTTTATTTCTTACAATACATGTATATAGATCTGCAAAGCATTATTCTAGGACTATATATTGCACTGCATTTGATAAATCTTGTACCACAAAAGTAGCTATAAATGCTGGAAGAATGTTTCAAAACAACTTTTGGTTTTTTTTTTTTTTTAATTTTTCTTTTTTGGTTTTTTAAAGTTTTTATTGAGTTTTAACTCTTTAAATTAATACATTTAAATTTCTTATGCAAACAATCCACAAAAAAATAATACCCATTGGAAAACACCTATACATTCCTCCTGTACACTTCAATATATATAGTCACATGGAAAACGTTATCATTAAAAATGTGAAATAATTTAAAAGAAAATGCACGCGGTATCCTCCTGACAGTCAAACATTTTGATACTGAAATATGATGTAAGATATACATTTATACTTTACATTATGTGCCAGGGGTTTTTTCACTGGAAGAACCTAATGAAGTATGACATACATTATATAGCCTATAGCATACATGTTTTTTTTTTTAAATCAAGAATCGTTTTTTTTATAATCATATTTGATGCCACACGATATGTACATTTTGTATTCTTCTTTCTTCTTTCCCTTACTCATCTGTACAGTGTAAGTAACTTGAATTCACGATTGCTTTTAATTTGAATTGATAGTGGGAGAGATCACAATTTGCCCTGTATAAAGACTAGAACCCTTATCAATGTCCGTGATTTTTTGGTACCTTAATTTTCACATTTTTAGGCCTTAAATTAATTGAATACCTGGAATTTAACACTCTCTGTGAAAATATTTAAAACAAGCACCACTCTCTGTATAACATGAAAAACATCTCACCAACAGCCCCAACCAAAAATTATTCAAAAAATGCTTAAAATCAAAAACTTCAAATATCTTCAATGCTGAATACTTACTGGTGTTGAACATCAAGCGTGTTCGATTTTGGTCCTTTTTGGAACACCCCATTGTTGTGAATTTAACACTCTGATTTCTTCTTGTCCTTTTTTAACAGTTCACATAGTAACTAGCCTTTTTTCGTTACCTTTAAAAAATCCTTAAGAACCTTTCTTTGTTTTAATCCCTAAACCAACTGTGACTTAATTACAACAAAAATTTGAAAGGAAACAAGAAGCAACATTATGGCATTAAATTACTCAAGTTTCATGGGGCAAACGGGTGTGACTATCACTATATGCCCATATTCAAACTGCTTTACATTACGATACCACTATACAAATAAGTAAAAACTGACAAGCTTCATATACAATACAAACAATAAATATAATAAAATAAATTTCCTTAATAAAATCTTAACCTTATTTACTCTCTATATTTTTGAATCATTTATGATATTGCATGCAAAGTTTTAGATCATAGAAAAACACTATTTCACACACAGATACATTATAAAGGTTAAGTGTATATGTGAGTACCACTGGAGAACTATATAGTGCAGAAGTGAAACACTTAAAAATCCCCCAGGTGTTCATGGAAGTTTAAATACTTATTAGACCAAAGACATTCAGGCAAAAGTAGGACAGTCATGGTCTAAATATTTTGATATGGGTTATGGCTTATTCCCAAGTAAGAATTTGTTAGCTTAGGCGACGAAAAAAGAAAACCCTGTTTTACGGGCGAGCGGACCTTTCGAGTAGGGTCGGTAGGGTCGGCAAATTTTTACTTTTTAAAATTTTTTTTCTTTTCTGGAGCTCAAAATTGGCCTAAAATAGCCCCAAAATCTGGAAAATCAAGAGAAAAAATGACAAATTTTTACAAATTTTCTTTAAAAAATTTGCCAAAATTGATAAATTTGGGCTAAAAACAGGCTGATTTTACATGATTTTTGGAAAAACTAAAAAAAAAAATTCTGCTAAACTGAAAAATCAGGGTCGGTCAGGCCCGTAAAACAGGGTGTTTTATTTCCGTCGCCTTATACAGTTATTGTGACGGTTATAAAGCAAATATTCTGGTTTTGATTCCAAGAGTAAGATTTAGCCTTTAGGTTTAATTTTAAACTTATAGTTAAGTTAGAATGTTTAGACTTTTTGCACAAAAGAGGCTCCAGTCATATTTCATATTTTACTTAGACTAAATAACTCAAAGCTTATTTGAGACCCCCGTGGACTCTATAGCATTCAATATAGTCTGCAATTAGTTCATTATAGAGAGCCTGCACACATGTTATAAATTTTAACTTATATTTTAGTGCAGTGTATCCCAGAAAAAAATCAAAACAAAGAATACTTCATTTGACTGAAGTGAAATAGCCTTGTTTTACCCAATCCTATATTTAGTCATTAAGATGGTATTCTTTACATATTGTATCATGTACTGACACCATGATTAGAAAAATATAGCATTTTAATATACAGAAATGTTATTATCTTCTAAAATAGTAGATTTACACTAGAAATTAACTCAAGTGTGTTTTTTCTGGGACACACTATTCTGATAATTTTATCTTGGATGGTTTCACTTTTTATAAATGTTTTTAACAATATAATGTGTGTTAAGTGTGTGTGTGCACTCGTGTGTGCAAGCCATGTGTGGTGTATGTGAGATTTATGTGTGTGCATGTGTGTACTGTGTGTGCAATTTGTGTGTGATATGTTTGTCCACGTACTTATGTGTATGTGCTAATGAATGTATACAATTTTATCAAAAATAATCCCTTTTTAATCTATTTACATATTTTTGTAGTGTGAAAGATCACATCTCAATTTACAAATATATGATACTACTTCAATATTCACAACCAAATGAAGACCATACCTGGTTTAATTGTGTTTGATTCTTCTTAGAGGTATAATTTCACATCTCCATTCAGCATCTAAGGCCAACTAAAAAAATATTAGTTTCTCGTCCTAACAACAGTTTTTCCCCAAAAAGATAGTCTTCCATATGTGCCCCACCATATATTTTTACATGTTCATATTTAAATTGTCACTGACAGTTGAGATTTTGTTTTTTATTTATTTTTTTATGTAAAAAAATCTCTTTTTGATGCAGCATTAAAAAATGATGCAAGTGGAGATAAGAAACAAATAATTTTTTACTTGGCCTAAATAAAGTATTTTTTTTACAATTCTTGAAAATGAAGCAAATATAGTGGCAAATAAGCTCATTTCTGCCCATACAGTTAACGACTTTTTAAAATTTGATTTACATAAATTTGAGTGACAAGTTGTCACCGACATAGATAAGCTTTTAGCCAACCTTAAATATAACATCCATTTCTCCTCAGTATTTTCTAAGGCATCTTTACATTTTTAGCCTACATAATATTTGATTTTTATAGTATAGCGATCTACATGATTTCATATATAGTGTTCTATATAGTGATAATAGTACAAATGTTTATAATAATTATCTTTACAGTTGTTCTTAGGATCCTGATTAGAACATGGGTCCATTCTAATTAGGAGGAATGCATAGATAAAATGGAATGTGCATATGAATATAAATAGCTTGAACCATATTTGCACTGCTCCTGTAATACAATGTCCTAAATAGAGTTAAAGATTTAAAGAGACACAAGGACAGTACCCCATTTTTTTCTGAACTTGGTTTTTTTTTGCATTTGGAATGCTTACAAATTTATTAGATCACCCCCGTAAGTGAATAAGCCCCAATCGTCGGTCATTATGTAAGATGATTTCGAAAAGCATGTTTTTCTATAGTGACATTACTATAGCAGCACGTTTCAAACATAGTTTTTGGTTTTCTCTTTTAATTGTTTGCGCAATATAATAAACCTTGATATGTTCTCGGTAGGTATTCTACAACAGATCAAGTGCAAAATTTGAGAGAAATTTTGTTTCCTAAAAAATCTCCTCCTGTCTCTTAGCTAAATAGAGTTACTGTTACTCCCACATTATTAGTACATCAGTCCATACCAATTTGAATTGAAATAGACCTATCTAAGGTATAACGATCATTTCTGTAGCTAACCATCCTGTAATTTCCTTAAACATGTGCCTATAATAGTAACCATACATCACTTCTTCTATTGAGATTTAAAATACCTCCTCTCTTATCCCATTTATTTCTTGGGAGACAAGCACCTGTTGTTTACCACTTAAATTGTGATCATAAAACTGATTATAACATCCACTGTCCATTGTGGACTTTTACAGTGCATTTTCTCATCATAGCAACTTTTTTTTATATCACTGGAATATCTTTGGACAAAATTATTTCCCAAATCCCGTTGATTTTGATGTTGCATTTGGATGATGTTATGATTGATGACATTGTTTCTGTAGGCCACTGTGTTGTGCACTCTCTAAAATACTTCAAGATGTTGTGTATGGAGATTGAAACATGGCAGAGAAATTGGGTAAATTTGACCAATTATTTGTCTCAAACATATATCAATGTTGTTTTGTTTATTTATTACACAAACTGTGCATGTTTTACTAATTAGTCATTCCCTCCAGACGCAACATTGTGGTACTTACTTTTAAAAGTGTAGGTCAAATCTGCATGTAAGATAGACACAAACAAATACTTACAGGCAAATGGTTCAGATGACACAAAAAAAATCAACTTATTTAGGTTTTTAAATATTATTCATTTTTACTATAATTTAAATTTATATAGACCAATCTGATGGCAGCCATTTGTGTGTCATCCCTACATTCGTACTGCAGTGTCCCGAGACCGGATGTTCACACACTGACTTGCTATGTTCTGGTACAATTATTGTTATTATAAACTGGTGGTAATTCACAATCAAATTACAGCACATCCAAATATGAACAAACGAAAGCAAACATAAACAATACATTTAAATAATTTTCTAGTATGCAATATTTTGTGAAAACCATATGAAAGATTATGCAATAAGTTGTGGTTGTGCTATTTTTGTTCAAATCCAATGGTAACTACAATGCATGTCCTGGTCACTTAAACATGTGTTAATCCATTTCAATTACATGAACACTTAAAACAGTGGTGAAGATTTGAACCAACCCATAGTTATGACATCAACCAATTGTTTATCCAAATTAGATAGCTATTAACCCACAAATAAGAAAAACTGCCAAATTTGCATAAAATCTATGCAATTTCTGGTATAATTAGGTTAGGTTTAAAATTAAAATTTTGCTCAACATTCTTAAGTGTGTGCCACAGATGTTTGACCCAATGCCAATTACATCATATCTTTTAACAATTTTAAGCAGGGGTGACACAATTCTGACAACTGATAAAATTTGGGATATGCAAGATGGGTTACCACCCCAAAGTCAGAGAATTCAATTGCAAGAATCTTGCTATATACACCACAAGGACTGATGTATTCCATGGAACATGTATTTCTGCAGGAAACTAACTCAACCACTTGGATGATGTTATGAGTTTGTATGGAATATACATGTTCCAGGTCTCTTGACTTGCATGTTATAGCACCCTCTATTGTCCAGTCTACATAGAGATCCATGTAAAACTCCACTTATATGGGGAAAAGTCATGTTTGTTTGGAAATAAATTTTGTAAAATTTGCTAAAGATGTAACTATTGGAATAAATAACCTAAATCAGGTGTCAAAACTGTGGTGATCTTTATGTTATTTGTGTTATTATCATAACTGGCTTTGAAACAGTTGTGATATGCCCTGTTAGCCTAGACATGATTCATCAAACTTTATGAACAATTTCCCCTTCAATAATCTATGTTCAAATACTCCTACTGGATATTCTTCCTTCCATCTTAGCAAGATGGGGAAGCATCCAGAATTTTATTGACTTGTAAATGTATTTTTGCAACTTTTTTGCCAAATGAATCTTAATACTACAATTAAGTGCTTATCTTAGAATTTCCTCAGAATATCTCCGGATCTGCATGGGCATAAAATATGTCGTGATTTTACATGTGTTTTTAGAGTTTGTTCATAATAAAAATGTCTTTCACAGGGAGGTTTAATGTATTGGAACGCGCTCTTTATCAGTACGCAGAAACATGCAAATTTAAAAATAAAGCTCAGTTTTGCTTCAGATAGCTTTGACCTGTGACCATACCTTATGAAATGATTCCTACCACCAAACTGGTTATATGATTCGCATGCTCTGTCAAAATAAATCCCATCAAAATTATTCAACACTAACAAACCCAAAAACATGAATTGCTTTAATGATAATATGTGACAATTGATATGAAATATTGGATTACAATGGTGACATCAATAGTGGATTTATTGCCATACAATTTGAATACCTCAGCACCAGCTAACAAGTTGGAAGTCACAGTTATATTATTTTCCAGCGGAGACAAACCCTTCACTATACATCTTGCCACTCTTCTGCCACCATTTCAATGATAAACACTTTTCACCTTGCTTAAAGGAATAAGCAGTGATTTGGCTGATCCAGAACATTAAAACAAAATCATCAAAATTGTATTTTGGTATTTTGTTCCAGGTGCCTAACTTAATTCAAGTGGATTGGCTTGAAATCCATTGTACTAAAGGACAAGCAGTATTTTTTTATCTAGCACTTTGGTGATTTCTATGGCATTGAATACGAAAACTTTGAACTGAGCTAAAAAAAAAGCCTTTCCCTGTAAAATTCACAGCTTTATTAAGTGTAAGAATTATTACATCAGGACCCGTTACATTGGACTTCAAACACAAACATTATTGATCTTGTTTATCTGTACTGGTGTGAACCACAATCAGCTTTTTAGTGTAGATCTTGAGAAAGCATCACTTGTAGTGTATTTGGCCAGGGGAAGGTAGGACAAATTTACTCAATATTTCATTTTTCACTATTTGGTGTTTTTGTTTTACATAAAGGAAATATGGGCATGATCTGATATTTGCGAAAATTGGTATGGATGGAAGCTTAAGTAACGGAGATTAACATATAAATCAAAAATAAGTGAAAATGTCCACATTGTGAGTATTTTGCCCTTTAATTTCCCGCCCAATTTACTCGAAAACGATTCCGATAAATCCACATCGCAGGCAAAATGGTGACGTCAAAGTGATGGGCCTCCATAAACCTACGTCATCTATTGACCATCATATCGCCAGTGTTGCCACTTTTATAAACTGCGATCGATGTGTTTATATCAATAATTAATTAGAAAACACACGAAATGAAACCAAAATAGGTCATTCTGAAACTTATTTTCAAAATTTGATTAGTTACATCAATTAAGCAATCAATATTACAGTGCAGCAATAACCAATTGAGTCACCAGATTGTTTCTGGTCATCACTTTGACATCCCGCAGCGAGAGCAAAATTGGTGCGTCTTTGATCAATGAAGCCGTGGCGACAAAAATCCGCCCAGTTTTATTCGTATGTCAAAAAAAGACAAATTAAAAGCCCCTCTATTGTTAATTTACATCAAATTGTATTATTTGTTTCGGGAATTTGTGATGTATGACATATATTTATGAATGTAACGTTCAAACATGAGCTGACAAAAATAGGGAACATATCCTTTAAAGTAGTTATATGGGATTTTAACATTACTTGATCTTTGATTATAAGCTAAAAGCATTTCCACAGTGTGTTATTGTCTTGCATTATCGCTGCGTATCCTTTAAATTATGATTATATTTACACAATTGTCCGTAAACATTGATCCTGACCATATTGTGGGGGTAAAAGCAATTATAGACTAACAAAATATCAGCTCATTCTTGGTTGAAACTGTATCAACCATTAGAGTGTATATCCTACAGCAATAAATGTTAATTTAGTAAATTCTTAATATGGATACTTTAGTGGCTAACCTGCAGTGTTTCTGTATAGTAATCTCCCAAATCACATTCTTTAAATACATACATTCTGTGAAATGGTCACCTAAAATGGACCAGATTGCCAGAAAATCAAGTTTGCACAAAATCATGATGACATTTTTGTGTCTCTACTAGAAGATTTATTGAAATATTGTTATGATGAAACAGAATGCATCGAGTATGCTGCCTCCTGACACCTACCCAAATATTATGTCAGAAGAAGTTTGTGTTCAATATTTAGGCCTACTTGGCAATTCTCAAAGTTTCAACTGTCCGTTTATTGGACACAGATTTATTTCTAAATCTAACGCTCAGCCTCCCTTGCCTATACACTCAACTGTATTCTGCTAGTAGTACTGACTCAAAGCCTGACAACCACTTGGTGGTCAATGGAGTTCTTGTAATCAAGTTTTGCCTAATAAAAAGCTACCACGAAGGAACATTTGGTAACCATGATAAAACCTTGATAAATGCTAACAGGTTTAGCGCACCCCTTGCCACAAAGAACATTCGACGTTAGATATGAGATTGTGTCTTAGGCGAAATGCAAGGAGTGTAAGAGTAGAGCCAGAAATTCCTGTTTTAGTGGAGTAGAGGAAATGATGGATGTCATGAATATACACATAAAATATACTATTTGGTTGTGATTCATCAGAAAAGCCAACCCAACTGGCTTGTCTGTTTAAGGCCTCTGACCGAAGTAGATCTAGCTGCAAGGCATTTGAAGACAAAACCTGTAGAAGTCAATTCTATACTTGGAAATAGTCTAGCTACACACGCTCCTAGGCCAACAGGTTGAAGGTGAATCATGATAGAAGTACCGTTCGGTGTATAGATATTCCTCAGAGATTTTTTTTTTTTTTTCCCAACTTTCAGTTGATTCTGATGATGCATTTGATGGTACGATCAAATACTCGTGTCACAGTGTTCCCTTAGGTCAATGGTGTAATTTGGCCCATTACGGAAGAAAATACAAAATTACAAATTACTTCCAGAGAAGACCGAGTCCGCACGCAAAGATAACAGATGGCTTTGGCTCCATTCTAGAATGCATTTTAAAAATCTAAACTTTTGTGAAGGGAGTTAGTGAGATGAGGCTATGGATCAACGAAATGCCCCTTTAAGGTTAGCAAACCTGACCTCCTAACCTGAAAGCTTGTAACAAAAGCTAGGCATTAGACTTGTCTATTGTTTTAGTGGTACGACCCATTCTTTCTCACCTTCAGTAACTCATGAATAAAGTAATTGGTCACCTTACCATTGGCAATTAAAAAACACATTGTAGCTTTAGACTGGCAACTATGATATACGAGAGGAACCATCAAACTACTGGACAATGCCCGGAAAGATGAGTTAGTTATCTTTGGACCTCCAAGCTCACCACCTATCACCTGTTAGAGAATAAAAGAATAAGACCAAAATTATTCATCAAGGTTACCATCCATGTTCAAGATTATCCACACAATATGAAATAACTGTTCAAAATAACTAAAGTTTACAATAAACTGTTACGGTTGGTTCATCAGCTATTATCCTCTCCCAGAAAAAATATCTAATAAAATCCGAATTACTCCACCAACCTCTTTAAAACTTGTTTTAACAGCATAACAGCACATTTTAGGCAAACGCCCCAATTTGCAAAATTTGATATTTTTGCACAGTTGTGGTTGCTAATTGTCTAGTATATTTTCATCTGTGCATGACAATGCTCAAAAACGCGTATGGATCAATACATAAGCCATTTTTGTACTTAGAATTGGGATCCCCGATTGTACTTAATGGCAGAGCTGGAAAAGGCTAAGTTAGCTCAAATATTAATTATTTTTCTTACAAATTCCTTTCCTTTGTTTGCTACACATAGAGAGTTTTTTCCCGGACAACTCTAGCTATTCACAGGTATAGTTTACTCCCCAATTACCAATACAACTGTCCAAAAATCTCCAATATTTGGAAAATTGGGGGCGCTCTTCAAAAAATGTACTGTTATTGCTGTAAAATTAAAGATGACACATCACTTGCCATATTTTCACAAGTTTTCCAATTTTTTATATCTTTTTCCCTCTTATTTATAAACAAATCCTTAATTTTTGAAGTTAATACTGTTTCCTAGTTCAGAAGATATGGGGCTCTAACAATCTCCAAACTATAGGAGCCTTTCGTAAGAAAAATCTAAAATTCCCTCTCTCATTAGCTTTTTAAAATAGCTTCTTTTATAAAGACAAACATTTAAATGAAAAACTTCAAAAATCTAAAGAAAATTTTCTAGATTTGGTTCATTTTCATTTGACAACTTGTATTAGGATTGAAGATGTATTTTTTAAAATATTATAAGCATGCCAAATTTGACAAATCTAACATGATCTACAACTTATTTAATTTGTAATTGGCAGCTCCCAATGAACAATGCAAATTTCAGATAAAAAATCATATAACAACTGGAAAATGAATATAGTTCAGGCAATGTGCCACATTTATCACAGATTTCCAACAGTTTTTTTTTAAAAATATATGTGATGCGAATCAAGCAAAATGAGTCTAAAGTCGGGTCAGAATTTCAATTTTTTTTTACTTTGTCAGTACTGTAATCACCACTTAAAAAGCTACATTGGCTGAAATACCCCCATTGAAATTGACCAATTACTTTCAAAGATATAATCAGTTGAAGGTGACAAAACAAAAGGAAACAAAGCCAGTTTCTCCTTTGTTTGGCTGTATCTCAAAATCAATATTTGCGACTTCCGCTCATTGTGGCTTGATCACATCACATATTTCTTCTTTATCTGAAAAGTCAAAATTGTCCATCCCAATCATCAAATTTTTTCCCAGGAGTGACTCCTAAACCTAATTCCAAACTTTTTCCCACCTGCATATACAAACAACACAATATTATAGCTAATCTCACATTTCAAAAAAAATTGAAACATTTTTTTTTATGATTTGCTATTTTTTGTCAATTTTTTTGCATACTACAAAATTCCAGTACCCCCTGTTAGACCACCGAAACCCTAATATTTGAATATCTCAATAGTATATACCTCCACGCTTGGAATCAGCGTGCCACATTCAAATAGGAGTCCAAGGCCCCGGGACTGTAATTAGACAGGCCACATCTCAAAGCATGAAAACTCTATGTTTATAAAACCTAACATAATCCTCCCAAGGTGGAAAAGGTTACATCAATCCTTACCTTTCTTCTGACGATTACAAGGATGAGACAAGGATTCGCTACAACCTCAAAGGTGGACCCCCCAAGGTCCAAGTTGTTGGTCCCAATCTTAAATTCTCTTGCTGGAGATTGGAAGGAGTTGTACATAGCACTCATAATCCATGGTAGTCCGACCTAGGAACACATTGACACTGTTTCTAACCTAAAAAAGACCAAGAGAGTGAAAAAATTTTTAAGTGTAGATTAGAAGGTTTTTTTTTCTGACTTTTCTATCACCCGTTTGTGCCCTCCATTGGAACCTTTGTTCACCTGCCCCTCGTACATCAAATTATCCTAGTGTGATCACAATCTTAAGTCGTCCCCTAAGCCAGTTTCTGTACGGGCCTTACAATTTGAGTTCGTTGCACCCACCTGGTGATTAATTTTCCAAATATAAATCACCGTGAGGGGTGTTCCTCCTGACTAGGATTAGGTATGTTTCCGCCCCGAAGTAAGTTGCACATAGCGCGTACTGCCTATTCAAAATGCCACCATTGGTTTTATGAAAAACTGCTATTGTATTTTAATTATGATCAAATTTTATCACAGGATAAACGAAAACAAATAAATTTTAACATACCTTCTGAAGTGGGTTTAAACATTTAGTGTCCAAGATTGCCGCCGGTAGGAGGCATTTTGTTAAATGTACAAAATTTGTGTCCAACTAGATGGTTAGAATGGCCAGTAAATTTTTTAGAGCACAAAAAGAAGATTAACTGACTTGGTGTAGTATTTCGGACATGATCATAACTCGTGATGGCGGCAGTTACACCCGCTCCGGGGACAAAAAATCAATTAGAAAACACCCCTGCACCTCTTTTTTTTTGCCGACATAATAGAAATCATAACGAAACTATTGATAACAGTTTTCCTCCCAAGCAATTTTCCTCGTACGTCTGGATACTTGCAGATCACTCCACACTAGTTGACGCTGGGAAGGAAGGTGATCTAGGCAGTAGAGAAAGAGAGGGCCTGTTTTACAAGTCAGAAACAAAGATACGCACTTGAATGTTTCTCGAAAGCACCTTAGGGTCCACCTATATACATTTTCCTCCTACATATGGACAAATTTTGTTCAATTTTTTCACTTCTTCCTAACGTATTTTTTATTTTTACTGGAAAACACCTAATGACGTGTCACTGAGTAAGTCCTTAAATACAGTCCACACCTATGTATTATGATTTTATTGTATCAATTGATATGAGCTGTTGTCTTCTCCAATTGAACTCTTATAGAGCATTTGTAAACTACGTTATGTGGCCCAAGTCGTAGACCAGCTATAGTAACGTACTCTCTAGGACCATCATACCCCACTTTAATATTTTTTACACTTTGGAAATGATTTAGGGTATTACTAAGCGTGTTGTTTTTTAACGTCGAAAAGATGGCTAGGGCTGCTTTTCTTACGTTCCTGATTATACGTACCCTAAGCGAATATAACACTTGTGCCATCTTTAAAAAACAGATGCCTGTACGTAAAATGTAAATGCCCTAAATTCTTGTTGGAGCTCCTAACATATCACAGCACCCCGGTTCTAATTTCACCAATTTTGCCTGTTAAAGTTCATTTAGCAACATATGCCTTCCTTGGCGTCCATCTTGGACGCCTAGATGTTTAAGCCCCTTCAGGCTGTTAAAAACTTGGTTTCTGTGTCGTGGATAAAAGTTCTATCTGTAATGAAATGATAAATGGTGGTTTTACAAACACCCAGGTCTAATTTCAACATTTGCCATTTAAAGTTCATTTAGCAAAAGATGCCTCCGTTTTTTCGGCGGCCATCTTGGACGCCTAGGATGTTTAAGCCCCTTCAGGCAGTTAAAACTTGGTTTCGTGTAAATCGTGGATACAATTTCTATCTGTAATGCAATTATAATGGTGGTTTTTAACACAAACCCGAGGTTTATATTTCATTTCAAACATTGCCATTTTAATGTTCATTTAGCAAAATTGCCTCCTTTCATTCGGCGGCCATCTTTGACGCCTAGATGTTTAATTAAGCCCCTTCAGGCTGTTAAAAACTTGGTTTGTGTAGTCGCGGATAAAATTTCTATCTGTTAATGGAAATTATAATGGTGGTTTTAAACCATAAACCAATGGCGGCCATTGAAATGGGCGGACATGCTAACGTGCAGCTTTTCGGGGCGGAAACATACCTAATCCTAGTCAGGGGGACATCCCCTTCAAGGTGATATATGGGGAAATTAATCACTAATTGGGTGCAACGAACGGAAAATCTGATGATGGCTGCTTATGGACTAAAGCTATTGCATATCCATTGACTTCAACATTTTTGGTTACATCCCATATTAGGTATAAGGATTATAGCCAGTAATATTCTTTTCCTTGTATCACTTTTAAAAAATATTTCAAATGCCCACTAAGATTTCAAAATGTATTGTGTGTGTGTGTGTTTGAATTACAGGTAGTTGTCTAAATGCTCGATTTCAGTTTCATTTGAATATAAATTTTGTAATTTGTGTGTAATCTAAACAGGAAGCCTCATAAAACATTTTGGGCATTTCTGAAATAAAATAACATGTGCTTTATTCCATTAAGGTTTGTGAATTCATAAGTGTGACAGAAAGAAGTGGGTCGGATGGGTCACCTTGCAGAAACACCTTTTTTCCTGGAGTAAAGTGAATTCTATAGACTTATCCTTCCACTTAAAAACTGTTCCTGCAAATTTCAAATATTTGGACTCTTTTGGGTGGATCACTGATAGTGCCTTTAACTCAGGAATGCTTAGAAAAGGATTTTAAGTATGCCTAACTAATCAATCATCACATATAATTCCAAAATGAGGATACGTAATTTAAAATTTCTTTACAATAAGCAGTCAATAGTTTTTGCAGGGAGTTTCCGTAACCTGACCCATCTGACACACTTTTTCTGACACACTTAGGAATTCGGAAACCCTTCATGGAATAAAGCACAGGTTTATTCCGTTAAGGTTTCTGAATTCATAAGTGTGTCAGAAAAAAGTGTGTCAGATTACGTAAACTTCCGTTTTTGCAAGATAAGTTTCATTTCAGTGAATTACTACGTCTGCAACTTTTTCCTAGAGATTTCTATATTTCTTTCCTAAAAGCAGAATAGTTTTGAGAACAAAAATGCAAATATCACAAAAAACTAAATTTGGGTATGATCTTAGACATCTCTGGGCATGCCCTTGACTTACCTGTTATATTTCCAATAGCAGCATCTGCATGAGTATCCTGGTTAGCTGCACTACGACTGGCGAAAGTATCAGGCACGCTGGTTCCAAGGGCTATGATAGTGATGCCAGCAACACTAGGCTCAATATTCATCACACACCCAAGTAATCCTCCGAGCTGTTGGGAAAGCAATTCATCAATCAAACAGGTTGTGAATCATGTGGTGTAACTGCAGGTTGCTAATCAAGGGGTCATTTGGGAAGCCATCACAGAAGTTATGGACATGATGTGTTATAACCTACACAGACAAACCCATATGCAGGGGGGCTTTCCGTAACCTGACCCATCTGACACACTTTTTCTGACACACTTATGAATTTTGGAAACCCTTCACAGAATAAAGCACAGGTTTAAGCACAAGTGTGTCAGAAAAAAGTGTCAGATGGGTCAGGTTACAGAAACAACCAAATGCAGGTGGGGTGCTGGGGATGTGGTTGGAAATTCCAAAGAACCACTGGCCTAACACTAAGCATGTTTGGACTTGCTGATTATAAATATGGTAATGGCTTTCATAATTTTGCAATCCATTGACAATTTTGGTGAAAGTAATCGCTGTGTCGAATACACTTGACTCTCATGCATAGATGGTTAACGCGCATGACCAAAGAATGTTACTCAGTGGAAAGGGGTAGTGTCACTAATATGGGTCACATTTTCATCCCTTACTATATCAACAGGTTGATTTTTGCACCCTACTACTTTAAGGTTGGGTCATCATTTTTTTTTTAATGTTACTATTTGAATGGGTATTTATTGTCTAGTACTACTAAAATTGTTCTAAAATGAGTCCAAAATGTGGACTGTACTATACAGATGGCTCATTTTGGCCAGCTATATTAATGTTTCAATTTTAAAGGGACAGAAGGATTTTTTTTAGGGTAAGAAATCCTCTCAATTTGCACTTGATCAGTTGAAGAACACCTACCGAGAAAGTTTTGAAGGTTTATTGGACAAACCAGTAAAAAAGATAAAACTAAAAACAATGTTTTGAACTTGCCTGCTATTGTAATTGTCCTCATAGAAAATCATGCTTTGATTTTTCTGTCGACAGAAAATTCTAAATCATCTTAATAATCATCTTATTACATAATGATGGCATGTCTGGCTTATTCACTTCAAGTGTGATCTAATACATTGGTAAGCATTCCAAATATGCAAAAAAAACTTGGGTTCAAAAAATTGGGGGGGGGTGTTTCTTTCTAGAAATCAATCAAGTTTTGACCTGTTGGAAGCACAACTATACCCAATTTTGGGTGAAGTAACCCCTCCCCTCCCCGGCTCAACATCCCTGTCCACCATATGAATACGCCTTACCTGTTCAACAATAGCAGTCAGACCACCAATCGCAATAAGAGAGAGACCAATGCCGGCCAGCCACCCCATACATGCCTAGAACGAAAACAATAACATCAGAGATTTCACAAATGAAGAGCAGATTTTCAAAAGGGCCTAAATTCACTTTTGGTTGAAATTGAGTTATTAGTAGAATAAGATAGTGAGTGTAAAAACACATGTTTTGACATTAATTTTACATTTCAAGCATACTCTGTTCCAAAGTTACTGGTTTCGGTATTTTCCAGAAATTTCTGGAAAAGTTTGGATGTTTTAAAAGCTTACAAATTTCTTACAGAAAAAGACCAAAATATGCAACTTTTTTCCATGAAAATTGTTGTTAGTATCATTCTTAGCAAAATGAGGTTGCTGTAGTTTTCCAATGCAATGAATTCTGCTGTTACCACAAAAATGCCATGTTATTGAGTTTTGTGCGCTGTTTGGTCTTCATAGCTTTGTGACATTTTTATATATGAGCAAAAAATAATTTGCTTCAATTCGAATGATTAATGTGGTAAAAGACAAGAAAAATCAAATTAATTTGCGTAGTGCCTAAGTTCATCACATTGGAAACTATGGCAACTTTGTCATTTTCATGATTTAACCCACCCATGAATCTGACATGCACATTCGCAGTCAACCAGAAGTTATAATGCTGATTTGGTGTATTGGAAGAAAGCAAGTTTCAATGTGCTTTAGGAAAAATGGCAGAATTCAGAATTCTTACTTGGGTGGGATGAATGAAAAGATGACTTTCCAGAAGAAAGTGATAAAGTGAAGGATATAATCAATCTTGCTGGGAGGAATCTCAATACCATCTTCATCAACATCACCTCCAACTGTCATTGCACTGCGCAGAACAAGAAACAAATCAGTTAATGTGTTGGTCAATATATTATTCGATCGAATTAGTCGATCAAATAATTGATCAATGATTGAATAAGTTGATAAATAATCAATCCATCAGTGTATCAACCAAGGATGTATATATAATTTAATCAATCAGCTCAGTTTAGAACAATCAATCAGCTCAGAAATAACTATTTTGTTAATAACATTTTATTACCCCTTTAGCTCTACCTGTTCTATGAACATTCAGAAAATTTTGAAATTTGACCAAATAATTATAAATTTGTGTTCTTAGGCAAGAAAACATAATTTGTAATTCATATGAAGGGTTGATCATTATTCTAGATTAAGAAATAGCAATGTTATTCCAAAACATTGTTTCATCAAAGTGAGCCCTCATGTGAGGAAATATGAAGTTCCTACCTATGCCATTACAATACATACCCTTTGATTTGTTCTGCCCAAGTCTCCTCCTCCTCCTCATTGTCCAAGACATTGGCTAGCCTGTTTTCCAAGTCATCTGCAGACAATAAAGACGTCTTTTTGTCTCTGTCATTGATGGCATTATTTGTTTCCTATAAGATGCTTGTTTAGAACATTTACCCTCAGAAGTTTACTCAAGACTGTATTTTAGTACTTCTTCAAAATTTACAATGCATAGCATGTCAATTTGCATAGCAAGTCAAGTTTATTTTGCATTCAAAGTCCAGAAAATCAAACCCACATTTTATAGGACTTTTTGTATTATAAAATGCTCTTAATCTCACACTTAAAGCTTTCTGTAAAAGAGTTCACTGATTTTCAACAACAATCAGGTCATAATGTTTAACATTTTAAAACCATACGGCAAGTTTCGACTCACTCCCCACCTATCATACAGTTCACATGTGTAAAGATTGAAATGGCTATCCCATATTGATGTGTCAAGTTCCTAATTTTTCTTACCGCTGTTCAAAGTAGCTACAGCTGCACTATGTTCTCCGAGTTTGGCTCCAACGCTTGGATTCCGTAGGCTGATCACAAAGTTCTTGGAACTCTGTACAAATAAACAAGCAGGAAACAAACATTTATTAGAGGAATATACTGTAAAAATATCTATTATAATATTGAAATTAATTATAGTGGACAAGTCATCCAAGTTAAAGACACTATCAGTGATCTACCCGAAAGCTTCAAAATATTTGAAATTTACAGGAATAGCATAAAGTGAAGGGTGAGTATGTAGAATTTTTTCCACAAATTTTTTTTCCTACTTCAGCAACGTAAATTTGACAAACGAAAAGGCAGAAAAAAGCAGTTTTCAAAGATAAGAATCTTCATTAATTAACATGTTTTTTCCATAAGTACAAAATATGACATTATACTGGTCTGTATCAGGTTTGATGTTTAGTCTTATCACTTCAGGTATGTTAGATACCTAACTTAGTACAGAAATGACAATCTGATTTTTTGATAATTTTTTTCAAATTTCTCAATTATCAAATCACTGAAGTGCCTTTAAGGTTGCGAGATTTCACATGAGCAACCTCTATTAGCATCATATTGTACTGTCTTCGGGTCGGTCATTGTCATCATGGTCATCCTTATCATCTTCATCATCCTTGGAGATTCAAAATTCCCTCGAGTCAAATGCCCAGGGTTGGATATTTGTGATACAAATCGTTGCCTCTTTAACTTTCGCTATGTCTCTACACACCTAGCCTTTGTTTCTTTGTTGTGTTTCCACATCATCAGTTTGGAGGTTTCGTTATGCTTGAAGCACAATGTCCCTGATGATGTAATTAGTCGGCCCCATAATCAAGAGTTTTTGCACCTTTGGCCGTACCATCTCTGTTAACGGCAGACAGAAATGGAAAAATACAAACAAAATACTATCTTGTACCCAATCATAGTATCAAAGAAGCAATAAGAGCGTACAAAATTTGAATGGTATGAAAGAGAGAATCTGGCCCTAATATTGGTATCCTTAAAACACATGAAGATCATGTTAAAATTACTCATCATGCCTCACTCATAGTGTCAACAAAACAATTTTTCAATTACTCTGCAAAATCAAATTCGCTGTTCGACTTTCATAAATTGAGGAATCCACATAACTTTCAGTCAGCTTATGCCCATTAAAGGGGCGTGTTCCGATCGTCTGTTGGGATCCCCCCCCGATTTTAACCCGGGAAGTATATCGATTTTGATATCAGATGAAGGCCAATATTTGTTCCCTCAATCTGTCGTTGTCCTGAAATGTGGCCGCTTGAATCCATTTCATTCCCAAGATATATAAACAAAAAAAACCGACCGACCGTTTTAGAGTGTTACCCACTTTATTAGCAAGTATTGAATAGGGCTTTGCAACATGCTTAGTGCGTCTACCATCAAAACCCCAAGTTGTGCCCCCACGGTACTTGAATGGGATGTATGTGCAAGTGCCAGGCTCTCATATCAAGTAGAGAACATTAAACATACCACATAAACGGATACAACCACCGTTAACTCATGATAATTTGTTAGAAGTGGGTTACTCTTTGTATGTACACAATAGTACTGTACACTTTAAAAAATAAAGTGAAAGGGCTCGACTTTTTTGTCTATACATTTATGGAATCCTTACCCAAAGTGATTCTAAAAAGGTTCTTTGAGCACCAAGATTGTGCAGAACGCTCAGAATAGCTTAGAACCTTCGTAATTATGAGGGTTCTTGGATCAAAAAGATTCTAAACTATTCTGTAAAGAAAAGGTTCTGGCTGAAAAGGCTTCTGCAAAAGGAGTTCTTTAGAGCACACAGAACCTTTCTGCATTCTTGTATAGAATCAGTTTTCAGAAGGGTTCTGTATAGAACGGAAAAATTTTAATCTGATAAGTTAAAAGTTAAAATCTGATATAAAGAATCCCAAGAGAGACCCTCATTTAACATGGTCTAAAGCATGAAATGACAATGAGCCTCATAGCACAATATAGCATGGTTCCCAGGATGATTTACCTTTTTGGGGCGAGGGTAGCCTGCGGGCTACCCGCTCTATTCGCTTGGGTTTTGACCTACTTTTCAAATAGCAGTGTTGCAGAAATATTTGTGCCGTTTATATCATCTAAAATCTATATGTGTGATAGTTTATGAAATGTTGTGCAATTTTACGTCATATGGATATGTACTCAATAAGATAGGTCCAGCGAAAATCTGAACGTACATTTACAAAAAGATATTGATGTTCAAAAGAGTAGAAATACAGGGCAATATTATCGGAGGTTCCTGAGAAATTTTACAGTGATTTGCTGGTTAACAGCGGCTTTAAATTGTTATGAGTGCAATGAATTAACGGATGCTTAAATGTTTGGCACCACATGCACCAAGTCGTGGGCGATATCAATAATAATACATAAAAATTCCTTTAAAAAAGGAAAGGGCGTGTCAAGAGGAAATATCCATGTAATTGCTATGTGAAGGTATTAGTAAGATGATATATTTTTTATTTTGTAATACTTGAGCCAACAGTTCAGATGATATAAAAATTCCTATTTCTTTTAGGTAAATCAAGGGGACTATGCTGTGGATCACGAAATGCCAATTTAAGAATGTTTTATGCTATGAATAAAACGTTTTCAAAATCTTTCACTATCCAAAAGTTGGATTGATTTAATTGCTTTTATGTAAGGGAGGCCTAAAGGAAACATGAATGGCCGGATTTTGATTGGATCAGCCACCTTTAATAATGAGGTTCTTAAATTTTTTGCTGCATGCATAGTAATGTTGATTGATCATGACTGAGGATACGAACTTGTTGTACATACTATCACACACATTCTACTATTACATTTAGACATGGTTGAAAAGTTCATTACTTATTGCAATTATTTAGAGTGAGGCAGTTATTTTATGGTTGCAAAAATGATCTGCAGTTAAGTATAGATGTAACTATGTGGTCACCCAGTTTTCTTGTTTACTTGGTTTTCTTGCCAAATTTTGGGTCACCCTGAAACCCTGATGATAAACCTCAGGCTGTTGTTTTCTATCTGTATGCCAAACATCAGCTCCATAGGTCAAAACGCGTAGTCGGACAGACAGATCTCATTTTTAGTAGTACTAGTGCATTTCCCCCGTGTGTGACCTTTTACCTATGCGTGTGACCTTTGATCTCAGATCTCATTTTTAGTAGTATAGATAGATTGCAATTGCACACTTCTTAATAAAATGTTATTTACGAGTAAATACGGTGGAACGACAGGTAATATGTCATGAAGTAACGAACATTCTAAGTTTGTATATGAATTGAAATAATGCAATGGCGTGGGTGAACATTTTTTTTTAAATTTTGAAAAATTTAAGTTTTTGGGTGACAGAGGTAAAATTTAAGAAAATAATATGAAGTCATTGGGTGATTAATGTTGCTGAAAGTGGGAGCTTTACATTTTGGGGAAGAGCTCCTAAGATTCTTTTAAAAGGGCTTTATAATATTTAAAACAAAATGTTAGTGATCACGTTGGTACGTGTGCCGAATCCTGTAATATACTTTACGTCCGTCGGCATGCAAAATATCCGGAATTGTTTCTTCCAGTTCTGCTGGTGAGTCTGCAGTGGTCAAACTTGAGGTGGGCAAGTATAGCGTTGATTGTTTTCCCGAAAGGTGTAGTATGTTGTATTTTGATTGGTCGCATTTTTTTCCTTTAAAAAGAAAAAAAGTCGTAAATGTAAGAGGGATATGAAGCCCCTATTCACTCTGTGTTAAATATTTACGTTCATGTATGCCTCAAGCTAAGTGTGTCCAAAAAAAAAGTCAACTTGCAAAAACTTGCAAAAACTCCCACAAAATGTCATCTTACTAATCCCTTCCCATATCCTTTACATGGATATTTCCCCTTGAGTCGCCTTTCCTTTTTAAAGGAATTTTTATTTACAATGCCATTTGGGAAGGGGTGATTCTCTACTGTGTTTCTTGCAGGGGAGGGTGGCCAAGAAATCCAAATTTCAGACGTCGCCATTGGTTTAACACGTAAAAGCGAAATCTTGACGAAAAATTCTGAATTTTTAATATATTGTCAAGGAATATTTTCTTATTCCAAAACCGTTGGAGTTGAAGAATCAACTCCACTAGAAGGGTTATTTCTGATTTTTTTTGTATGAATAACGAATGAGGACGAGGTCGTATGTGGGTCATGGGAACACCCATGACCGACCCACATCAAAGCATCCAAATTGTTTGTGGTTTGCACTCAGTATTGCTGTAATTTCTTTTGACATTTTTGGTGAGTTGCTATAATGAATGAGGCTTGGCCGCCACCGCCTGGTTTCTTGACAGTAGATAGGCTCTGTCAGACACATGGTCTTACTTCAGGGAGATTCGAAAAGCACACTGCATTATGGGATTGGTAAAATTCAGCTCTCTTACTTACATTGTTGTGTATTGTAATGTGACATTGCCATCAGATCCCTTTGTTCTTACTACTTCAGCTGTCAGAATTCCTTTCGTCATGTCAGCACCGTAGCTAGCGCTTAAAAAGGAAAACTCTCCTGGAACTGAAAAGAGAGAGAGAGAGATAAGAAAAAAAGCTTCATTGGTCACTAAGGGACATTGACATTTGAAAGAGCAGCTTGTATGTAATTGTCATTCCTCCCTACTTCATTCCCCACTCTTTTAAATTATATAATTCCATCAGAATATTACAATTTGAAAACTTGGTATGTATTTGAAAATACATCAAATACCGACTAATGAATACTTAAAGGTAACCACATCTAATTTTAAACTTGAAACAGGACATTATATCCATCGGGCTTAATAAAATATCTCATTGCAGAGTATTGAGTAAATACAGACCACTTTAAAATGCTACATTACATGAATTGTTTTACTATGTAAATGTTAAAAAATTTTAATCACAGGAACTTCAAGTTTACTCATGAAGTAAACTTGAATACTAATATTACTAATATATAAGATATTATATAAGATGGACTGAGCACAGAGTAAAGATACTTAAAGGCACTATCAGTGATTTGCTAAATCAGAAAATCAAAAAAATCAGATTTCTGCATGTTTGTAACAAGTATGGGTATCCTAACATATCCTACAAGTGATACGACCAAAAGCAGCCCAATAAAGACAAAATCGGATATTTTAGTCATTACTCTCCGTACGGACACTTACTGCAACACGAAATTGAATGGCGATTTATATCTTTGAAAACTGCTATTTTCTCCTTTTCTGTCAATTTTTCAGTTGAGAAAAATACCTTATGTGAATTCTACCGACTTATCCTTCACTTTTAAGCTACTCTTGCAAATTTCAAATATTTTGTCTTTTTCGGTTGAATCAATCGCTGATAGTGTCTTTAATACAAGAGTAACTAATATTTAGTTTTTTCTATCCATGGAGTCAACATAAAAGCAAGTGATCATCTCCCTTTAGAAATCCACTCAGGCAAGTCCCTATTCATGACCATACTTGTTTACAAGTTAGGTGCGAAAACCATACATTTGTTGATACCAATCGATGACTATGGCCGGCTGCAACTCACAAGATGAGATGGACCAGCCAACTTTCTACAGGTAGGGCCTGTCATTTTAGCCATCATTCAGGGATGCAAGAGGCCTAAGAGCAAAGCCTGAACGGCCTGAAAAAGTGTGTGAATTTAGGCTAAAAGCCTCCAAAAGGGCCTGACAATTATAGAATTGTGGAAATTTTGGTAACTTGAAGGCCGAATTCAGGCTAGCCTGACAACTTACATCCCTGATCATTACACACTAGCTATAGAATATATGCATACGCAGTTTCTATTTTTGGACAGGCGAGATGTTGCTTTCTGACGATACAATTCGATGAAGGACTTTACTCAAATCTCGGACACTTTCTTGACCCCCCTTTCCAGATTCGATTAATGAAAATGCAACGTAGGTGCATATTTTGAAGTGACAGGAGGAGATTTTTTGAGGATATAAATTTCTCTCAAATTGCACTTGATGGGTGTAGACCAACTACCAAGAACCTTCAAAGGTTTATTGGACAAAAAAGCATGAAAGAAAACTGCAAACTTTGTTTTGAACTTGCCTGCTACTCTAATCGTCCCTATAGGAAACCATGCTTTGAATTTCTGTTGTGCACAACAGAAATTACTAAATCATCATCTTATTACATAAAGACCGCATATTTGGCTTAATCACTTCAGGTGTGATCTACTACTAGTAAGCATTCCAAATATGCAAAAAAATAAAATTGTGTTCGAAAAAATTGAGGGCGCGTCTCTTTAAACAATAAATCCATTTGCCGCATATTTGTGCATAAAACCAGTGTATCAATGCATGGTTTTCACTGGCTGACGTTATCGCCAGTTAGGTCCATGCTATGTCATAGGCATATACGTGCCGCATAAACTTTTAGAAGCTATGGTAAAAATTTAAGGCTGACTCCGATATTTTGAAATATAATTTTTTTTGTGTGTATTATTAAAAAGCCTCACTAAACTAAAGAGTCACCTTGAAAACTCCATAAAATGCAACTGAGAGGATGGTGCCCTCGATTCTACATCAAAATAAAAAATCTGCTTCAGCTCAAACTTTGGAATTGAGCATGGATTCTTGCGTTGTACACACAGTGACCATTGAAAACTTCATAAAGTGCAACTTTTGGTTGAGGGTTTGCGTCTTTCAGGTGTTCTATCTCAGCCATTTTTGCATGCTTTTTTACAAGAGGGTGTTAAATTAAAGAGCAAGATCTAAGCAACAAAATGTACATTTCGAAAACTTTCAACATTATCGGACTTTGGCACAATACTGATCAAAAACAAGCTGAAATACCAACTGTATATTAAGGCCCTCTAAAGGAAATTCTTTTAAGGCCAAGAAAAAAAAACAAGTTTGTCTCAGAAGACCGCGCGCATTATGTTTAAAATTGTTTTTTGACCGCATAATTTTTTTTTTTTAGGTTTTACTCACTTGAAATTTTTTGGTAAAAAATTCCAGAAAAAAATGAAAATTCGGCCGAAAATTGAAAAAAGTGGGCCAAAAATGCATAAAAAAAAAAAAAAAAAATGCATTTCGCATTAGCATTTTTCTAAAAAAAAAAAAAAATGCATTTCGCATTAGCATTTTTCACATTTCTTCTGAGACAAACTTTGTTTTTTTTTTGGTTTAATATGGGAACCAGGAACAACAAGGATTGGTCATTGGCGATAGCCTATGCTTGCATGACATAAATCACCCATTCAGAGAATTCCCCATGCAGGGAAGCGATGCTGGGTGTTTGAAATCCTGTGGGGTGAAAACGAATGATGCGATTATTAAAATTTATCAATGAATAAAAAGCTTTTGGAAAGATTGTAGCAATATTGCATTGATTTTGATGGATGGCATTTATACTGATAAATATTAATCACACATCATCAATCAATTTAAGCATCAGATGTTAGATTGACCTATAATCTTCTTAGAACTTTACTGTGATGAAAAAATATAGAATTGCAAATAATTTATTTAAAAAAATTAAGGTATATAATCTATAATCTTCTTAGAACTTTACTGTGATGAAAAAATATAGAATTGCAAATAATTTATTTAAAAAAATTAAGTATATTAATCTAATAAAATCTTTTAGAACTAAAGTTCAAAAATTCAGGGGGGTGTGAAGGCAGTTGGTAATGAAGATGTCTGAAGTTTATCATCAGTGATGTAGCTAGGGGTATGTTGGCTGTGGAAAGGATAAGAATTGCACCCCAGAAACAATTGCACCCATAGCAATGAAAATGTGCATATACACCACTAATTTGTTTACAAGGCCAAGAAAAAAAAAGCTTTTTTCAACTTCACCCTCGCATAGTTGTAAAAAATCACATTTTTACTATACATATTTCTTTTTTAAAGGTTCAAGAGATTTTTAAAATTTTTTTAAACTGATGAAGGGGAAAAAAGAGGAAAATTTAGCCGCTGGGAAAATGTCATCTGAAATGCAATAAAGAATTTCCGCATAGCACATATAGCTTTTTAAAAATAAAAACTTATAGCATTTAGGGTTTTTGAGCTACATGAAGCTGAAACACAACCTCTCTTTTTTGGCCTAATCAAATTTAATTTTGGTCTTGAAACGGTCTTTACTATTCATGTTCAAATGTACACTTTCACAGCTTTGGAGGTGGGGTGCAAAATTGATCTAGCATGTGCTGTGGTTGATTCGGTGCCCCCTTATGATGGCGCCCAGGGATGTGGCCCCGCCCTTTATTACCCCTAGCAATACTGCTGTTTGTCATGACAAAACTTTGCTTTCTGCACTATAAAAATCATGTATAGCTATGTCTTGCATTTAGACATGTCTTGGATGAAGACATGATCCAAGAGAAATACTTAAATTTAGATATGCCCTCCTGAGATTCATGTTTAGGTAGAAGACTCAAAGTCTGACCAAATCTCAAAAATGCCTTTACAGGACACATCTTACATTAAAGGCTGATTCATAGATTTCAAAATGTAATTTTTTGGTGTAATAATTAAAAGTAGTCAATTAGAACTAAAGATAGTCCCTAAAATGCTCACTCCAAAGTTTGAGGCGAATCGGATTTTTCGGTTTTATGTCAGTAAACATTTAATGTACAGTATTGCGTGCCATAGGATACTGTGTATAACAAAATTCCGGATCCGGAATTTTATAACAAAGTTGTGATTTTCTATATGAAGGACTTCGATTTGAGCTTAGCTATTTCATACCGGTTTTAGTATATGGACAAGCACATTATGTATATGCAAAAAACACAATTTGTTTGAAAAATGAGGGTGCCCTCCTCGGGAAATCTCTGAGTCAGCCTTTAAGCAGGCATGTCTTGCATGCAGACATGTCTTTGCAGCTTAATAATAGGGACATGATGTGTCTATTGAGGCAAGGCAACTTGTTATTGTCTTTTGTTGAAGACATCTATGCAAGACATAATTTTACACTCTGGAAATTTATAATATAAAACTTAAAGCAAAAAAAACCCCGGTTATAATGCTGCTTTGAAAGCAGGGGGCAATTTTAATAAAGGATACTCCTTTGACTTTGATTTACAAAAAAGTCTTGACACAAAACGCAAAGATTTTCTGAACAAGATCTTTGGAGAATACTTTTCTCCGATTACTCAGAGAGTAGAAAAGCCTAGCAAATTTACCCCCTATAAATGGTTTACTTGAAACAATCCATATTTACCTCATCAATACTATTTATTTCTTTGCAATGGACAGTCAATGGATGGACATTGAATAAGATTAATATGCATGCTGCATTACCATGAAAATACTTGTTTTGACTTAAAAAGGCCTCTTATGACTCATTGCATTGATTTGGATTGATGTGTACTGATTAAGGTTAATTAGTATTATCAAGTTATCAATTTGGGTTTGACCTATCAACTTCTTGGCACTGTCAAACTTAAAATCCAATAGACCCCAAAAAGTATGTCTTAGAAATGAACAATTTATAAGATAGTGCTTAAAGGTGCTTGTTCCGATCGTCTTTGGGATTAACCGGAAGTAGTATAAATTTTGATAACAGATGAAAGGTCATATTTTTCTCATTGTTGTCCTGAATTTCAGCTTTCAAATCCATTCTTTCTCAAGATATAGGTAAAAAACTACAGTTTTAGTGGTTAACCATCATATTCGCAGCAGTAGTGAATAGGGCGTTGCCTATGCATTATCGCGTCTGCATCAAAACCGCAAGTCTGTTTCCCACGGCTTAATAGTCGTGTGTACAAGCGTCAGCTCTCTCATATCAAGTAAGAACACGATAGACAAAAATCGGAACAAGCACTTAAGACAATTCAGTCATATCAACTGTGACAATGTTTGCTTTTGAAGTGGATAAAGTTTTAATGAAGCACATTAATTTGACCTATTAAGTTTGTATGATTATTTTACATACCAATAAAGAATTCAGAAATCTTTTGGGGTGAGGATAGGACAGTAATTCTGATAGCACTAGGTGAAGGATATGGTCCTCTTCTGATGTTACACAACCTGATATATTTTTATTGAATCAGCAAGCTTTATTAAATACACAGTAAAAATAATATATACAACATATAAATTGCAATTAAAAGCCTGCAGTTGGGACCTAGATGAAAGGATACCCGACATTATACCTAGCGTAGAATTGGTGACAGATCATTCAATGTCATTGATCCCAAAACTCTGGGACAAGCTTCCAGTTAATATTAGAGAGGCACCCTCCACCAGTGTCTTTAAAGTGACAGGAGGAGATTTTTTTAGGATACAAATTTCTCTCAAATTGCACAGCCTCGAATGTATACCACCTACCAAGAACGTTCCCAAGGTTTATTGGACAAACAAGTACAAAAGAAAACAGTAAACCTTGTTTTGAACTTGCCTGACTATTGTAATTGTCCCCATAGAACACCGTGCTTTGACTTTATGTCGTGCACGACAGAAAGTACTAAATCATCATATTATTACATAAAGACAGCGTATTCGGCTTATTCACTTCAGGTGTGATCTAATACATTGGAAAGCATTCCAAATATGCAAAAAACCCGGGTTCGAAAAAAATTGGGGGCGCTTCTTTCTGGAAATCTCCTCATGTCTCTTTAAGTGGCTCCTGAAAACATACTTATTTCCTGATATTTAAAATGTTGTTAAAGGCCGACTCAGAGATTTCCCGATGAGGGTGCCCTCAATTTTCAAACAAATTGTGTTTTTTGCATATACATGTTTTTCCATATAATAATCACTGTGTGAAATAACTAAGCTCAAATCGAAGTACTTCATACAGAAAATCACAACTTTGTTTAAAATTTCCAGATCCGGAATATTTGTTATACACGGTATCCTATGGCACTGTTATACTGTACATAAATGTGCACTGCATGAAAATGAAAAATCTGATTCATCTCTACCTTTGGAATTAAACATTTTAGGTTAATATCTTTAGTTCCAGTTGACTATTTACTACACAAATATATTTCAAAATCTCTTAGTCAGCCTTTAATTTGGATTAATGTACTTTGCTGTATTCATGTTCATTAAAGGCACTAACAGTGATTTGCCAACTATTTGCCGAATATTTTGACTCTCTTGGGTGGATCACCGATAGTGCCTTTAATTCTGTATTTGATGTATTTGCTCTAAGGTGCTGTAACGGTACAGTAACCTGTGAGCTATTGCAATTATACACACAACTGTCGCTCACATTAAAATGGTTCATCTTGCACTTATTGTCCTTTATCCCTATACACCGTCCACACAATGCACTCAATTGGCCTGTGACCGCTTGCATGAGCCAGACAGTTAACAGATAGGGCATGCGCTATTTTACTTCGCTACGGGAAAAGTATTTGACCAAATTTGTTTGTACCAGCATATATTTTGGAAAATATTATAAGTTAAAACATATGTGAAATTCAATCCAACAAGGAGATATAAAAGTGTGTGACCTGGGCTTAGTTTTGAGAAGTATAAAGCCGAACCCTAGAGGTATATATAGAAGGAGGGTGCACCTAGCCACGGCATGTATTATTCCAATTGTTCGGGATGACGCAATTACCACTGTAATGGGCTAGTATTGATCGCGCAAACATTGATTTTCCCGGGCTATACTAGCCGTAAATTGTCCACAATGCAACACCCACCACCGAAATTTATAAACAAACATGGTGGTACACAAGTACGAGATTTATTACGGCAGGTGCAGGCAGGGTAGGATTTCAGCGAATTTTCCGATTCTGATGATGAGTTTCAAGCTTTAGACTTAGTTAATATCATTCCATAAGCTTTAATTAAGCCTACAATCGTGTCATGAAAATAAATGTGCAGGGCAAAGACGCCGAATGAGAAAATACGGCAGAAACAATGTGCATTCCGGTATTTTTTTTGCCCTAAAAAAATCGTGGCCCAGCTTGCGCCAGCGCCTATACAACTAGTTCATGCGCACTTCTGAACTCTTTCTACATCGTTTTAAAGTGTTTAAAAACCCCCGGTCTTGGCCCGCAAAATATAATTATTACGCTACTGAAACAATTGTCCATTTTGTCACTTGCGGTAGATATGGCGTGAAGATTTGTATTGTAGAAGGTTAACGCAAAGTCACAAAACGATCGGGTTTGCGGAGACGAAGAGACACAAGTGTAGAATTAAAATACATGGCCGCAAGAAAGCGATGCTGCCCTGGGAAGACCTGCGGAAATCGTCTCTTCTACAAGACTTCCGCGCGTAGGTCACGCCGGGTCAATTCTCCGATATGATTTTGATAAGCGGATGATCACTCGGCCGGCAAGAGGTCGCATACACACATGACATCAAGCCCTTTCAAGAGCGTCTCAAGGGGACAGTTCATTCACTGGGACAATGCGTAAGACGGCTTTAGACCACTTGAACAGATTAGATTTCTGGGAGCCACCTCCTTCTATATATTAACTCTAGGGCCAGACTACTTCCAAGTTTGCAATGTCATTACTATGGCAAGATCACCCGGTTGGTGGGCGCAGAGAGTGGGTTGTTCAAGGCGCTGTATATCGAAAACCATTCATCGCAGCATGTTCCTACCAGCTATAGACACAGATACAGGTATATTCTAATTGGTGTCCAAATTTGATTGGCAGGTGTCACTTAGAAAAATGCGACCTGCCTTGTCAAAAAAAACCCTTCCTATAGGCCCAACACAGCCCCAAAAGTACAGTGTTCATGTACTCAGTGAGTGGGTAATCAGTCATCCATGCCACATTATTGATCATTGATTGGGTGATGGCCTATGGCATGGAAAGCACTTTGCATAAGGTCAAAGTTGTGAATAGATTGATGTCATAATGATCTGCTTGAGTGATCAAAAGGTCGTGGCCTTTTTGCTGTGGACATAACTGCACTATGTATATCGGAATCAGATGAAATTTTGGAATTGAGGTATGTCGTTGATGGTCTTTCATATAAAACACAGAAAACTATTTGTAATCGGGTGGGGCACCCTTTATCCCGATTACATAATTTAGAAATAGGGGAGCTCAGCCTTCTTATAAAACTAATTATGTTCATAGGAGTTGACTGATATTTTAGTTTATAAAGCCACCACCTGGAATGGCCTTTCAATCACGGCTGTGCCAATTATGTTCACTTGTCTTTAAATGAAAACACATTATCCTCCAATTCCATTTTGATGGTTGATTATGTAACACCAATCGTGTAGTACAGCGATATGACTCTCTTCAAAATGAATATTTGACATCTACCAGCTATAAAAGGAGTGATTGGAGAAAATCTATCTCTAAATATAAAACCAATTCAATTCTTATTGTAATAGCTAGTGGAAGACTCAAAGGCAAAATGTCACTCCTTGCATATTTTACTGTCAAACTGTTGAAGACAGGAAGTATATTTATAGGAAAAGACTAACAAGGTAGTTTTTATAAATAGAAATTGTTTAGAATAATAATGTGTTGTACTGTTTATCGAGTTGGTATTTTTAACTTAGGCTGGTATTCTGAAAAGGAGTCTAAGTTTAGTCCTGGGTTTAACACCGGTTAGTCTACATGAGTGGACCTTTTCTCTTTCCACTCTACTCTAAAATGAGCGGTAATGTAATGGGTGAAAAATTCCTCATGAATGGGCTGTTCCAGCCCATCCTTAGGATTTTTTTTCACCATTACATTTAACTTTCACAGTATTTTGAAAGGAAAAAGGTCCACCTCTGGAGACTAACCTGGTTTAAACCCAGGTCTAAAGTTACGTCTCCTTTTCAGATCCGTCCTCAGAGTTTAAGCAGTTGATTCTGTGTTGCTGTTTTACAAATCATTTTCAATCGTCATTTTAGGTTTCATTGCATGCTATCTACTGAAGAGCGTACAGTAGAGACAGGAAACTCCACAATTGCTCAAATCTGTGTAACAAATAAAATAACCATACTCTTACTCTTTCAAGAGTGAGCAATTCACTCTCTAAGAGAGTAAAGCCTACAATTCACTCCAAAAGAGTGAAAAACACTGGTTTAGCTGTCCACCCTTACTCTCAGACATCACAGGTCAACAGCCTTCAAATTTGGTAGGATGGTGTAACACGGGCTGAGCCAGAGCAAGTTTGCATTTCTGGGGGTGCTACTACTCGTTCAAAGTAGGGTAATCCAGGAAAGCTGTGTATCGCCTAATAATCCACAAGGTACGGATATCTTCAAGGCTACCCACGAAGAGACCAGTCGCTAATCAGGGGGCTTATAAAACAAACCTTGTAAACAGACGTAACATCACCTATACGGTAGAGATCACTTATGCAAAACTCACCATCATCATCAATATAGTAACTCTGGTAACACTAGGATCCCCAAGACCATCTCCCATCTGGTTCTTGAGAATGAGGTATAAGTCCATATCATTATTCATATTGGTTGTCATTGACGAGGGGTACGGTGATTGTCCCTTCGCCACGTAATCTGTCTCTTAACTAATCTTGAGTTAGTTGAAATGAAACCTATTATGATAAAGGTGTAATGTCCTTGCAGTTTCGAAACACAATTACTTCATTAGTATGATTGTAATGCCAACTGTGAACTATGTCAAGCATATTTTCTATAAATGATCTATTTGTGGCTTTAAAAAAGTATTTGACAAAACTATCTGATGTTCACACGGCGCCTACCACAGTATAAGACACACCAATTGCTTCAGAACTTGACAAATACTAGAGAGCTTTTGCCAACAATATCATTCAAAAAACTGGTCCTAGTCTTTGGAATTCACTGCCCCTAATTTTATAAAGACCCAATCTGAAACATTTTCGAATCAACTTAACAAAACATCCCAAATTATGACTAATTCATGTCTTTTCAAATTTTTGTCATTTGTTTTCTGTAAAAAAAGGTCTCTAAATTTCTGATCCACTTCACATTTGTTACCATTGATGGCTGCAGGCACACTTGTCCCCACAACCACCTGCATCAACTATCGTAGAGACAAAGCAACTGGCAGTAGTTTGGTCGTTTGAGGCCTCCCATATAACAAAATATCATTAAAACCAGACTATGGTGGCCAAGCCTCTTCAAATAGTCCCTCACCTAAATAATCGAAATATATTGCAACAAATACAGAGTGCCAACCACAAACGAATTGGAATGCTTTGATGTGGTCCTGCCAGGGTGGTTACCACGGCCCATTACAAATTGTGTCGCTAGTCCTCGTCTTATTCATATAAAATAAAAAACTTACGTAGAAGATTCTCCAAATCTATATGGTTTTGAATAAGAATTATTGCTTGATGCACATATAATTTTAGGTTAATGTTTGTCCCCGGGGGGCCACTTGTATTCAAAGGTGAATGATTGCGTGAACATGTACTTTCAAAATGAACCCTAAACACGTATTTTTCACACAACCGACTAAAAAACAAGCTCAAACTACCCTTAAACAAGTATTTTTTCTTTTATGATACCCCAACAAATACCATGTGCATTGAATCGTAAATAGGGCCTATAAACCCTTTATTATATCTTGCTTTGCTTTTACTTCCCTCCAAGTTCTAATTACAATCTTTTGATGATTTTGATCCCTGTCCCTTTTTGTTAAGAGATATAACAATTTCTGGTTGAAGAAAAAACCATACCCTTTTTTCCATATTTTGCTTGTTTTTACACCCTCAATCGATTGTACGCGCGTACATCGCCTTGTTGGAAAAAAGACACCCTTTTTACACATGTTTTCTTGTTCACGCATCATATCCCCTTTGAATACAGTGGCCCCCCCCCCGGGATTTTTGTCAGATTTTAGTTTTGTGTGTAGAAACCAATGATTACGTCTAAATCCAGATTTCTTGTCGTTCGCCACCACCACCTGTTGAAAAGATATGTGCCCAAAAGAGGAGCCAAGTATGGGTTATTATCAAAGGTTATTACTTACCAATGTTCCATGAGTAATGTTGAATTCCGTCTTGTTTTTGCCGTGCCTTCCCTTGTCTCAAACGATACATTCACAACTGTGTTGATTAAATCGTTATCTGGTCCCGTTTCATCATCAGGTGTCTCATACGTTAAGGCGTTTCCATTCTCCTAAGAAAAAAAAAGAATGTGTTAATGGTGTGCAAGAATGAACAAGAGTTTTTAAATTCAGAAAAACAAAAGACTTAAGCAATGTCTCCTGGGTATGATTCTTTAAAATTATTCTATATTGATAAAAAAAAAGTTGCCTTTTGCAGCAATTTTGAAGATTTAGATATTGGCAATATCTTACAATAAATTTGATTTTCTTTGAGTTGATTACCTATCAGTTGTTCATGGACAGCATTGCCCTTAATACCAGTGTGAAAGTAATTATAGTCCGCCGGGAGCCACAGTCCAGGCTCCATAGATGACAAGCATGAAACTAATGTTGTGTGAAGAGTCAACTGAATAGAGTGCCCTATCCTTTACCGTTGTAGCTGGACTGTGAGTACGATGGACTATAATTACTTTTACACCGGCATGCTTTTTCGTTCACTCAGCCTAATTTTTCTGCTTTACTGCTATATTTTGAATTACTGAAGAAAATATCCCATCATTCTGATTTTTTTGCAGTAATGTGAAGCTTTCTATCAAAAATATCCCCATGTGAAATGATTAAGCTGAGAATTATTTCTTTGGTATGAAAATTGTGAAATTTCTAATTTACAATATGAGCAAATACTAAATTCAGCCTATGTTTTATACTGAAATTAAGCAAATCAAAATTGCCTTTTGTTTTTACTTCAAGGCATTTCTGTAGCCAAATACAAGGTAAGAAACAATTGAGGGTCTTACATAATCACTCCATATGACACAATATATGGATGCCCAAAAATCTCTTGTTGCCCCTTTAAGGTGAATTTCATCTTTGTTATGTATTAAATTTGATGTTGGACAAAATTCTGTTCCACCCTAACGTCTGCCATTGATATACGGTTTATGGTAATGATGTTCTTTATTCTATTAATTAAAGGGGGATGGCCTGGTTTAAGGATATGAAGTTTTAATCTTGATAGATTGGCCTTCACTCCAAAACTCCATCTGTAAAGTTTCCCGCCGATATTTCAATCCGTTTTGATGCGAGAGCTAAAACGTGATTTTGTAAGCCCCATAGAGTACTGTGTAAAATTAATATTGGTCGACCAAAATGGGGCACATTTTCGCTCATACTTCCAAACCAAACATTCTTTGGTTCTAAGACTTCACAGGGTAAATGAGAAAAATAGTAGCTTTCTTCTGATACCAAAATGTTGACCACTTCCGGTAAAATCTGGGGCTTCTGGGGACGAGGCTATTAGCGATCGGGCCATGGACCTTTAATATGAAAAGATATGAATATTAGTTTATGCAAATTTTGAGATTTTGTATGATAGGCTATCTGTAATAGGATTTGCTATAGACAGCCTGTTGTACAACTCATAGTCTCATGAATAATTAAAATTTTCCCTTAACGTTAGAATTGTCATCGTTATTATTATTACAACTATCACCCGGTTGCTTTACATATTACCATATCTTGTAATCTATTACCGTAATTTTAATAAATTTGCACTGTCATCACTTTCAATACCAACACTATGCCCAATACATGCATTCCATGCACTTTTTATTTTTAACAATGCACTAAACCAGTGGCGGTGCTACGGGGGGCATGGGGGGGGCAATTGCCCCCCCAGTTGAAAGCTTTGCCCCCAATTGCCCCCCCAGTCGCTGAGCTCAAGTGAAAAAAATAGGACAATAAAATTGTTGTTGCTGATAATAATACTAATACTATTATTATTATTAATACAGGTGTTAATAATAATATTATTATAATCAAAATAATAACAGTAATAATGATACTTGTAAAAATAATGATAATAATTTGAACGATTACGGAAGATAGCACTGACTGGTTGTTACCATGCAATGATATCCATGTATCGCGGACGCCGCGGCCTGCGGATCGATACACAAAGGTCAATAGGGTCAACATGCTCCACCTGGTCACGATTGCAATCACACTGTATTGCATTACATAACGCAATTCGCTTTTCGCTTGCCTGTATACAGTCGATCCACCGTTAAATATAGTTAAATAATTATACAGATAATTTGTACAATATAAGAGCACAATACTACGAGGATTCTCCTTTGAGATTGTGGACCATATGCATAACAATGGATATCAGGAAGTTTTGTCAAAGAAGAGAACAAGAAGTGAGGAGTAAAGACAGCGAGACTGGTGGTGGTGACATTGATTTTGATACACCCGGTCCAAGTCATGACCAGGCTGAGGCTACAGCTGATTCTGAACCAAGCAAGAAACGTCAGAGAATTGACGAAGACCTACACATTAACAAAAGCCGTGTTTCTAGTGGTGAGATGGGTAAGTTACATCACTATAAATTTATAGGCCCTAAATGTATAAACAAGTACATGTCTGTTTAATATCTAACTTTCCCATGATTAGATATAATAATTAGGCTTTAATGTTATTATATCGTTCCCGAACTCAAAATTTGGCGGCTTTTGAAAAACATACCCTGATGGAATTAGCGCTTGGTATTATTCATGTCATGTTCATGTGATGGACATCCTCAGATACTAGTGGACTTCAAATTATGCAAAGCCATCATTTTAAACAAATATCCTCACTTCAGTTATCGGAGTAAAACATGCCAAAATTGAAAATTTAAACTTCGTAGCATTATAATGTGGCTATTTTCTCATTACAGAAGCGGATCACAGCGACAGCGAGGATAGCATATTGGGTGAAAAAGAAGATTCCGGAAGTGATCAAAGGCCAGCACACGATGTCAGACAACATGCAGCCCATAGTGTACCCGGTCCAGCTGATATTTCCAGGTCGCCCGACGACGGACCAGCTCAGCCTGGTCGAAATGAGCATGTAAACTTTAAGAAATCACATGGTAGAAGATTCAACCCAGAATGGTACAAGAATAATCCTTAGTTGGAGTTTTCCGTTTCTAAAGACAAAGCCTATTGTTTTGTTTGCCGCCATTTCTCAACGGGTGAGAATCCTGAGAAAGCGTTTACTTCTGACGGATTTAGCGTATGGAAGAAATGTACAGGAGAATCTAGCAAAAACAACAGGTTGCTCAAGCATAAAATATCTGAAGGCCACATGAATAGCTCGGCCAGATACGCGGCATTCATGGAGGCCTCATTTCAGGACAAAACGGTCCTGGACCACATGGACGAGGCCCATCGCAACCTAGTGAAAAGTAATAGAGAATACATAAAGATTCTAGCAGATGTACTTAGATTTACAGCAGTACAAAACATTGCGCAGAGAGGGCATCGCGAAAGCGCTTCTAGTGAGTCAGATGAGAATAGGGGTAATTTTCTAGAACTTCTAGAGTTCTTAAAGAAGTACAATGTACACAAGAAACTTTTCGAATGCGCTGGGAATGCAAAGTACACCCACCATTCCATCCAAAACGCACTACTGGAAATCTTGTCTGATATTGTTCTCAACGAAATTAAAGAAGAGATTAAAGAGTCTGAGTTTTTCTCTATCTTAGTTGATGAGACCAAAGACTTGTCAAAACAGGAGCAAATGAGTTTTGTTATCCGATACCTATACGACAACAAAGTCCACGAGGAGTTCATTGGTTTCAGATGCGCTGAGGGACTTGATGCGGCATCCTTATCAGAAAGCATTCTGAAAGAACTAGTAAATAACCGCATTGATGTCAACAAGCTTGTTGGCCAAGGGTACGATGGAGCGAGCGTCATGAGCGGGAAATGCTCCGGGGTACAAGAATGGATTCAGCGTGAGATTCCACAAGCACTCTATGTCCACTGCTTCGCACATCGACTAAATTTGGTCATCGTAGAGACAGTTAAGTCTGTGGTGCCGGTGGCCGACTTCTTTGCCACACTTCAAACATGCTATAATTACCTCAGTGGGTCCCATGTACACTCTGAATGGATTAAGTGGCAACGTAAGCAATACCCCAAGGAACAGCCAGTTGAGTTCAAAGCTATGTCAGACACGAGATGGGCATCACAAGTTCGCGCAGCGACAGCAATCCGGAAGAGATTTGACTGCTTTGTTGGATTTTTGCGGAATATTGACGTCACTGACAGCAACCGTGATAGAGCGCTGAACGCCCGCGGTATTCTTGCACAGTTAGACCAAACCTTTATACACTGCATGCTCCTTATGGATGACATTCTAAGCGCTGCCAAAGGTGCATCCGATACACTACAAAGTGTAAATTTGGACTACACTAAGCGGCCTGAAATCTAGTTGAAACACCTACTACTAGAAATTTGGCGGAGATATCGATCTGGCGTGAAAGCCGAATTTTACCTTCCAGCAGTCTATGGAAATAGCGGTTGAAAATAACCTGAAATGCTGTAATGATTAAAAAAAAAAAATCGCCGTCAAGAAAAAGACGCCTACAATGATGACGATTTCGTAGTCATGTCCAAACTCGGAAAGCGAGATCCTGGAACCAACGCAAAGTGTGAAAACCGCTTTATTCTTTCCCCGCGGTGGATACGTTTCTGGGGAACTTAATCGACGCTTCAGTGTGGAAACTCGGAAATTTCCATTCACTAGCAGCATGGATCCTAAGTCTGAGAAATTTCTAGACTTCAACACAGCAAGACCACTTGTGGTACACTATAAGCTTAACCTGGAGGACATTCAGCTTGAGAGCGCCAGGCCAGAAGAATGATCAAAAGAACAAAGAAGACATTCACAACCGTGACTGAGTTCTCCGAGTACCTGAAACCAATGGTGTGGCATTTGAAGAAACTGTAACAAACTTAGTAAAAAAGATCCACTGTACTGCCAGTGAGTACAGCTGGATGTGAGCGCTCATCAGTAAGCTGAGGCTAATTAAGGACCATCTGAGAACCACCTGACAATGAAACGTTAAAAAAGTCTAACAGTCTTAAGATTGCATAGAGACAGAGCTCTCGCTATGATAGGAAGAGGTAGTGGATATAGATTTATCCATAAGTATCCTAACACCAGAATCACCCTTAAGTAATCAAAGAAATATCGGGCCGATGGTTCTGTGATTACAACACATAGAAAATTGTTAAGCTATGATTACATGAAATCTCATAACAGGCCATATATAGCTAAACTTTCTGTGTTAAAGTTAAATTGGGTTGTCAAAAAAGGTAGCGGCCAAAGTTTTCATCCTTCAACGACTGTTTGTTTCGTTTTTTAAAACCGAAAGTGCTTCTCTCGTACCATGATTGCATGACAACCATTAAAGGTACACTTAAAAAAGTATTTAGCTTTGTTGAATTAAATGTTATTGATTGTTTATGATGGTTATCAAAATTGTACTGTCGGTAGCGCCCCGCAGCTCAAATCTTCTTCGGGGTCCATTTCCCACCAACCCTACCTGCGGTCACGAAGACCCTACGTTTGTCTGCAATGATTTGCCCCCCCAGTTATTCTACTTGCCCCCAGCTTGCCCCCCCCAGTTTAACAAATCATGGTGCCGCTACTGCACTAAACGTCAGGGAAACCACCTACTTCACAACAAAAACATTGTCTATCTCATTTCCGCAATGACTTGTCGTCCGCCTCTGCAAAATGGGGAGTTATGTAATTGCATATGGTCACATACAAGTCAGACACAAACCTGCTTTATTTGTTGTATCTTCGACATGTTAGGCCAAAACCATAAAGAAATCTGTTTCCTGTAGGTGGTGTATATATCTCTTTCTGGAGAAAAGTCTAATCATTTACATTTGATTAACGTGTTTAGTAAATTTTATTTCTTAAGGAGATATACGCAACTAATGTTACACAATCAAATTTCTATAAAGAGGATTTCAATCTGCCTTATGGTATTCCACAAACCGATAATAGTTTAACAATGTGGTTATAGCTGCTATGACAATTGACACTTGTAATTTTCAGACATTTTTGCATCAGGTTTTGGGGGGAAACGAGCAAGAGTTCCATATGTACCCCTCTGGAAGTGTTCTACAGTAACAAATTCTTTTTTCGTTTTGGCCTTAGGATGGGGTATTTGTTAGTGTAAGGTATAAATAAAAAAGAATTGTTTCCGTACAATTGTAAAGGGTTACAGGGGTGGTACGTATGGAACTCTTTCCGGGGAAACTCCCAGAACCCACTTTAATTTTTAGCTTATTGTTACTTTCAACCCAGCTGCTAAGATATTAGAATTAATTCAGCATTTCTAGAAGGGGGTCTTACAGAGTATACATGTCCCGGTGGTAAACTGTAACAAGTCAGGTTTACATTTTGACAATGAATTTGTGAATGTTGGGATCTGTTTTGACTCAGGTTGCGTAAGGGTGAAGTCAAAGCTTTGGGGGTCTTTTGCAGTTCAGTCTTGGGCATTTATCCATGAACAATCAGTTCTGCATGTTACAAAACCTTACATGCAAGTTGCATAATCTGGACACATGCAATAACACATATGTGTGTTATCAGAGGCAGCAGCATCATAGGTGTGCCCTCAACCCAATGAAGTCAAAATTTGAAAAAAAATTATACTAAAAAATGAACATGGCTGGTAGTCATGGAGATAAGAGTTGTCATTTCAAGATCGATCAAAATATAATATAATGATAGCTTTACCTTCAATTTATATTTTTCCTAAATGGTAGTTGGCATATCCTTTTAGAAAAGATGGTTTACAAGAAGTGATGCAAGTTTGCCAAGTGTCCTTAAAAAGCACTGTTAGTCACAATCCTTTTAAGCTGTGTGCAAATGTGGAGACTTTTCTTCGTGTGTGTGTGTGTGTGTGTTGCCGGTGCAAATATATTATGTGTTGTACTAAGCGTGGAGATCTAATTGTCCCCCAAATCGGAGTCCATTTTGGAAATTCACTTACCTAACCACAATTGGAAGTATAGAGCATCCCCATTTCAAGACTAGGTATAGTCAAATAACCCCTAAATGCATTTAACATCATGATAAAAGGTGCCCCATCAGCAGCAAAGAGGGGGCGTGTTTTTTAGAAATGGGCAGCAATTACCAGGGTCAAAGTTTAATTAATTTTTAAATTTTATACCACACATGTGAACATCCACAGTGAGGTTAAATCAATATAACAGTCCTCATTAGCCTCTCATAGCATGAAGAAAGAAGCTCAAATGTGAAGTATTTAACATAACATGAAGAATTCTTAGGACTTACTACCACACACAACATTTAAACTTGCAGTCAGTGAAAAATTCACCCACCCCCCCCACTGACCATCCAGGATTCGAACCTGGGATCTTTGGTTTAATAGTCGAGTGCTCTCCAACTGAATCACTTGGTCAATTGGGAAGAGCAGTGATGTTATATCTATAGGCCTAATAGTTACATGTGGAACTGCTTTTTTGGGGAAAATTTCATATACAATACTTAGCATACCAAGGTTGTTTTTACTAAATAAAAATTGTACTGAGGATTACCTTTTCTCATAAAAAGCATGGGTGTAAGCTTTTTAAAATGTGTTCTTGGATGTTTGTTGTCTTCTAGGGGGGCACAAAGGGGCAGGTTATACAGGGCGGTCAAAATATAAAGGGGCCAAAATGTGTTCTAAAGTATACTATCATGTTCTTAGTACCTTTCAAGGATTACAGAAGGTTTAGGAAAAAGGTCTTATAGTTTGCCTACTACCTGAGGGTTGATTTATAGTACAAGAGTTCAAGGCACACGGGTCAAGGTCACACTGGGGGTTTTGTAAAACTTCAGATTCAACGGTTGTTTTAAAAATGGCCTGCCAAATGTTTCGCCTTACTATATAGAAGCCGAAAATATACAGCTCGCATTGTCATTAACATTTTATGATAATTAAGAGAGCAAATATGGCCGTGGTCCACAGGGTCTATGGGAGACCACTAATCATATCTGTAAAATTCTCACTTTGAAAGGTGAAACACAGAATCTATATACATTTTCTTATTTAGTATGACCCAATGAACGATTTAAAACCAGTTTCTTATAAAATTGGATCGATTGAGCCCAAATTTATTGGTCGAGCTATGAGTTGCAAAAATATTGGGCGAGACGCAGTCGAGCTCAATATTTTAAAACTCATAGCGAGACCAATAAATTTTGGGCGTAAATCATCCAATTTTATGATTATCATGTTTCGGATCCAATATTTTCAACACTTGGACTCCTCAAAACATGATAATCAACAAAATCGAACCATTCTATAAAAAATGACCTTGAACTTTCTTGAGCCTATTGTACTAAAACAATAGGTCGTAAATATGGCAAACTATACCTTTTTAGAAACCTTATGAGCAAACAAACAGATTGGTATAAATTTTAAAACAATTGAAACACTTTTATTGTTTACCCCTGTACAAATTTTGCCCCCTTATAAAACACCCAAGAACACATTTTAAAAAATGACACCCATGATTTTTAGATTCTCCATGAATTCTGTATTGGAAAAACATTGGTGTCAAAATTGTATATGAAAAAAACTAAACCAAAACATTAATTACATTTCCCCATGTACTATCAGTTAAACCCTGTTCCTTTACATATCTTCTAAGCAAGAAGTGTGGATGTCATTTTAGAGGAATATAATCATATGGAAACCAATTCTGAAATGAAGAAAGTAGGTATAAGAATTCTTCATGTTAAATTTCATCCATGTTTGGCAACAGATACCCCTGTGAGTGGTGTGGTTATTTGTGTAAGGGTTTTATGTATGGGGTTGTTTGTGATTTTGTGTTGGGGGTTGTTGTGTGGATACTGTTGAACATGGGTTTGAAATCATGCTACAAGTCTCTTATTTAGAAAAATAAAAAAATATACTTACCACCACACTACCGTCAACAGGGAACTTTTTTCTGTAAATAAACAGAAATTTAAAAATCAATGCAATTGAAACACAAAATATGCTATTTTTTCTAGAATACAATACACTATTTTCTAGCATATATCAGCAATACAGAAGACAGTATTTAATAATAAAGAAAATGTACTGTTTACTGAGTGAGCACTTAAGATTATCTCCATGCAGCCATTTTAAAGATTTTGGTGAATGGTAACTCTGATGAATTCAACAGTCTAGACTATGTATATACAGAAAGAAGTGCACTTTATTCCATTAAGACTGCTGAATTCATCAGGATTGAAGGAGGTCTCTAATTGGCTATACGCCCATACCCACATTTTATGCATTAACACAACACATGCAATTTGTAATCTCAAATTGGTGTTGTAAATTTTCCTTTTCATCTAGACGTATCAATCAGCTCCAAGCCCGGAAAAAGTGCAGGAACTGGTTCCCGCAAAATTTTCATCACTGCCGGGAAAAGTGGAAAATGATGCACCAAATGCATCAACTGGAGTTTTCAAAATCTTCAACTTCGGAGGGGGACACATCCCTCCTCACCCCCCACCCACCCACACGTCGCTAGTGTGGCGGGATACCTGCATTACTCCCGGGAAATATCTCCTAAAATTTTGGTTCCCGGGAAATTTTGCATTTTTTCCAGACCTGATCAACTCTCTATTTTTTGCATAGCTTTACACAAATTTCTCAATCTACGAGCAAATAAAAAAATGTCCTAAATGGCAAATACTTCAACAAAAATCTGAAAATTGGCCGGGGTCCGGGGGATCCTAGCAGGTGTCCCCTAAGCTCCTGGGTTTTCATCATTTTTAACCCTTAGAAGTGCTACTTTATAACACTAAATTTTATTAAAAATACATGATAAAGAAAATACATGATATGAAAAGGTCAAATGTAACAGCCTCAACTTCAAAGGCTTGAAAACTGAGTCATCTAAAAGCATATGAACTGCATCATACGATAGAGCTATCTGAAATCAAGCTTCTTTGTAAAAAATGGACAGAGCTCCACTATCAGACAGCCCCCTCCCCATTTAAGGATCTGTCAGAAGGAACTCAAGTCACATGGGATTTTTTTTTAATAGTGGTGCTGCTGTTTTCCATCATCAACCAATGCCCCTTGGTTTGAAAGAACCAGCCTTATCCATTTCATATGTGAGTGTGTAACCAGTGTGAAAACATTCACTAGGTTTAAGAAAAAATGCTAACAAATTATGGGGCAATTGTATAATATCCTTTCTATGAATATTTTGTAATTATTTGGTTTTTAAAATTTAATTGTAGTTTTAAGGCCGACTCAGAGATTTCGAAATAATTTTTAATATACTCAACAAAATAGTCAACTAGAACTGAAGGTAAAGGGGACGGACCTGTATACACAGGAACGAGTTGCCCATCTCCCTTTTGAAGCGATTGGGCTGGATTCCACCATAAAATGTTGCTGTAGGGTGGCTCGCTACACCTCCTCTACAGCGTGTCCGTTACATTCCCAACATTGAATAATGCCGGTACCATTTTATACACCTGGGTAGGGAGGGGTAATGAGGTAAAGCTCCTTACTCAAAGGCGAAACCCACATTGGCCACAGAGGGGCTGGAACTCACAAACCTTTGGCTGCGAGTCTGGCGCTTATCCATGGACCACATTGAACTGAAGAAAGTTGCCGACAATGCTAAATCCAATGTTTGAGATGGAATGAATTTTTCTGATATACGGTAGTGAGCATTAATCTATAACAGTGCAATAGATATGTGTATAACAAAATTCTGGATCTAGAATTTATGAACAAAGTTTTGATCTCTAGATGATAGGAGCTAGCTATTTCACACAAGGATCTAGTATGTGGAGAAGCATTATATGTACCGTAAAACGGGGGTACTGCGCCCAATTTTTGTTCATTTGATTTTTTTTATGTAATGGAGGTACTTTTTCTGAGTAGTTATATTATCCATAGCACTCAACTGGCTTTCACATAATTATTGTTTCTTTTGAAAAAAATTTATGTGGGAGTCCCTTTTTTTTTAAATGTTGGGTGGGCAAAGTAACCCTCCCATGGTGTTACTTTGGCCTGCATGTTATAAATCAAGTTTAAACCTATTGTAATGATGGGGTATGGCAAAATAACTCTCTAACTGGGGTTTCTTTGGCCCTTTTAAGTATTTAAAAAAAATAATTGAACACTACAAAACTTCTATGACAATGCGGGGCTCACAATGCAAACTTGCTTATAGACTGACAACTACGTTATTGCAATGCGAGCAAGGTGCACAATAAACTCAATGATTGGCAAGTTTGGCACTTCCTATGACTTTTTCTTGTAATAGTACTTAATAACAACAATGTCTCTGGTTTAACTACAGAACTACCTAGGGAAGTTCATACCCTTCTTAAACAATAAGATGAGTAATACGGGTGGGCCAAAGTAACCCCATTTTCTGTCTTTTTCTATAAACTTCTCTCCTGTGTCTGAAAAGGAAAATAAAATAAAAATAAACTATTAATATTTTATCACATATAAATTTACTATACAACTAACCCATAACACTTCCCTTAAATGCGCACATTCTGGGTGAGTCAGTCACAATTTTGCAACTGTTTTTTTTTGTTGTGTTCTTAATGCTAAAAAATAAAAAAAATCCTGTAGGGCAGGATGTTTGGTTTTAATCCTAAATACATACAGCATTATATAGCTGGGTAATTGGTTGTTTTAATTACCCCCAATTAGAAATTGTCAAGTTAAAACTTTTCTCAAAATTTGACGACAAATCTTTTTTTGAGGGTGGGCTAAAGTTACCCTCCAAGGGCCAAAGTACCCCCCGTTTTACAGTATTCAAGAAACATGATTTGTTAGAAAATTGATGGACCCATTCTCAGGAAAAAATTTAATTTGCACCCTATTCTATCAATTTCAGAAAATCAGAGAAATGTATCTCCAGTGGGGACTGTTTTGTGTTTCTTTCAAGATGTCTCACAATAAAGCAAATATAGCACCACTTTTAACAGAATATTTTCATAACTATAATAAGCAGTGCATCAAAACAATCTTGCAATTCACCTTAAATGTCATTCTTTCGCTTCCCCCAGGTTTGTTCATATTCTTTTTCCAATAAAAGGCTTTTTTTCTATTTGGGCTATGGCGCAGTGAGAAAAAATTGCTCAACAAATTACATGTTATTGGTGCAGGCTGTGTCAAGATGACTATTACACAATGTGAATAGTGTAAAATACCAGGCTGATTCACAACCCACACATCCCAAAATGGGCTATGTCTATATGAAAACCCCCTCCCCATGGAAGATATAGGCTACAATCTTCCACAGCGGATATCGATATCAAATGAAGTCCCCAATTGCCACCAAGATTCTGTAACACTACCAAAAATATGACTTGATTTGGTGGCAAATACTTATTATGGAAGTTGAGAGATATAATTTGTGAAAAAGCAACTGTTATGAGTTCTTTGGGGATTCTCTACAAAGATACTTGTAACAAAAACTGGTGTAGAAAAGGGAGTTCCACAGGGAGCTGCTATAACTGCTTATTTATTTGTTAACATATCTGATGCCATTGGTGTTGAAGGGTCTGACCAAGTGATTAGAGCATCGGCCTCACATCGAGAGGCAGACAGGATTGAATCACAGCCAGGTCATACCAACGGTGCCTACTGCCGCCTTGTCAGAGGCTAGGCATTTAAAAGCTACGGAAGAGATTTTTTTAGGATACAAATGATCTCAATCAGTGGTAGAAACCTACGAGAACATTTGATGGTTTATGGGTCAAACAAGGGAACAAAAGAAAACCAAAACAAAAAAATCGTTTGGAATTTGCCCAGCTATGTAACCATAGAAGAGCATGCTTTGATTGTTGGCACGACAGATGTTGAAAAACACATGGTCTGCTAACTCACATACCATTGCTGTGGTTGTTTCAATACGCTTTTTTAAAGAAATTGATTTGAACAGGTGCTAGATGGAATCAAACAGAATAAGGCCGATTTCAGTCTGTTTCTATGCACGTCATCCCCTTAACCTTGGCAAAGTCACAAAAAACTGTTTTTCCCACTTAGTAAATATGACTTATAAGTAAATATGATTTATTTTGCAAACCCCCGATGTTTGATTTGTTTTGTTACATTACCCTCAAAGGTCTTCAACTTGCAAAATCCAGACATCTTCACTCGGCAAATATGAATTGCGCAGCGAATAAATTTCCCGTAGTAATGCAAAATGATAAATGTTTGCCATTCTAGCACCACTGCACACTCACAACCCAATTGTCATAATAATATATGCCATATTTATGGAAGTTTGACTTGCTTTCAAACTAACCCAGAAAAAAGACAGTTTTTAATAAGATTACCATGGTTGAAGTTTAAGGTCAGTACAGGTGGTAATCCCCTTCATGAAATACAAGGCACGCTATCGATTGCCATGGGTCTACGCACATCATCGTAGTTCATTTAGTTGGAGTAGTTTTTTTTTCCAGTGCGATCTCCCCCTCTATATCAACACTCGATATAGCCGATAGAAGGGCTGGGGATGAAGGATTTGGTCAAGATGTGGATAAATAGTCCCATAGCACAGGTGGTGAGCCCATTCAAAGGTCTCGTATTTGTAGAAACAATTTAAGCAGTGGGGACACAATTTTACAAAGATATAAGTAGAGACATGCAAGACTGTTACCCATGATAGCTACGGAAAGCTGGGTGGTCTTCCCCAGCCCCCCCAAAAAAAAGACAAATGATGAATTTTTTGGCAAAATTTGGCAATAGGGGGGCCAAAAATCACCAAATTTGGCCAAAAATCAGCAAAGGGAAAAAATTGGTTCAAATTTTGATATTGTACCAGCCTTCGTAATTTAATTTTTCCCCCAAATCCCCCCCCCCAGAAAAAGAAGTCTGGCACTGCCCACTGTTATAGTCGGCTACTCACATACAAGCATACCTTGCTAATGTGTGTTCTATAGGAGTTTAAAAGTATCGTGCGGACAGGTGCATACATGGTAATACCAAAATGCTTGTAGCAGAATAACAAAAGTATGGATATTTTAGCATCAACTTGTTTTCAATAAGTAAAATATGTAGTGGGGGGAAATTCAAATGTGTTTGAATAGATTTCTGTGCCAGTACCTCCCCCCCCCCCCCCCCCCGCCCTGTAAAGGACAGAGGATTTTTTTTAGGAGATGAATTTCTCTCAAATTTCAATGGATCGTTTGTTAGACCACCTATGAGAACGTTTGGAGGTTTTTTGGACAACAGGTGACCAAAAGAAAACAGCAAACCTTGTTTGAACGTGCGGCTATGTAACGTTCCCCATAGAAAAACCATGCGTTAAACTTTGGTGTGCACGGCAGAAACTACTAAATATCTCTTATTACATAAAGACGGCGGATCAGCTTATTCACTTCAGGTGTGATCTAAAACATTGGTAAACATGCCAAATAGTAAAAAACCTAGGTTCGAGAAAAATGGGGGGCGCTTCGTTCTGGAAATCTCATGTCTCTTTAAGCAGATGAAATGCGTTACCAGAATGGATGCATGCAAAATACACCCTTGACAATACTTGTGTAGCCTTGGAACAGTAGAGATGAAAATAATGCACATCGGGTGTCAAGAATTGCATACAAAGTGTGATATTAGATATCACATTGTATAATTATTGCATTCAATAACAACAATTTACACATGCAATCAGGATTTTTATGACAAGACGTCTACTCATGGTATAAAAAAATGCCTCCCCCAACTACCGGGTGTCTCAAAAAAAGGAAACCCTTCAAAGCGCCCTCTATTCATGAGAGAAAAAAGTAAACCATACAAATGAACACATCTGAAAACGACTATTTCATGAGGTTCCGAAAACCGAAAGAGCTTTCCTAATAGGATGCATATTGACTGAGTTATGGCCGATTGAAAATTGTGCCACTTTTTCATTTATCCACGGATTGTTACTCTTTCAGTAGTCTGTAGACAATACACATTCTCCAAGCTCATCGGTGGTTCATGGTTTCTTTTGTTTTGGAAACAAAGGTCAGTTCTGATATTGAAAGGTTTAGTTTCAATTTATTAGAAATTCCAAGAACTTGCCTCATTCTTCTTTACTGCGCTGACTCTGCCCCTCTTGGGAAGTTGATGCCCAACCGGACGGCTTGCGTTCTCTTTCCATTCCAGATCGCGTTTCTAGAATCATTAGTGTCCGTCGGATGCTTGCAAAGGCACGGTTATTCTGTTGCGAAGATCCCAGACTGGACTCCCGCTAGACTCGCCATAGGGGAAACCTGAAGCAGGAACCACCAGCAAAACTTGCAGAACTTTGCAATAGAATAACCGCTGCATTTGCAAGATCCGCACGGACAGAAAGATTAGAAAGTTCAATATTGAAATGGAAAACGGAGTGCCAGCCGGCATCCGTCTTCATGGTGTTGGCGCAAAGTGGCGGGTGGGTGGGGGAGGGGGGGGGGCGCAGCGCAGTATGAAGAGAAGAATGAGGAAGATCTGGGAATTTCTTATAGTTGAAACTAACCTTTTCAATATCAGAACTGGTTCTTTGTCGCAAACACAAAAGCACCATGAACGAGGGGGGGGGGAAAAGAATTGTTTAATCCGGTGAAATACATCTATCAACAGCATTATATAGCTGGTAATTGGTTGTTTTAATTACCCCCCCCAATTAGAAATTGTCAAGTTAAATTTGCCTCTTTCCCCCTCAAATTTGACGACAAAAAGTCTTTTTTTGAGGGTGGGCTAAAAGTTACCCTCCAGGGCCAAAGTTACCACCACCAACCCCAAACCCCGCGTTTATACCGTATTCAAGAAACATGATGTGTATTAGAAAATTGCTGGAACCCCATTCTCAGGAATCTTTTAATTTGCAAAAGCAAAAACCCATTCTATCAATTTCACAGAAAATCAATAGAAATGTCCTCTCCAGTGGGGACTGTTTTGTGTTTCTTTTGCAAGATGTCTCACATAAAGCAAATTATAGCACCACTTTTAAAACACAGAATATTTTCATATATAAATAACAGTGCATACACAACAAGCTTCTTGGCAATTCACCTTTAAATCCGTCATTTTCTTTCCTAATTCCCCTTCCCTCCCCCTCAGTTTTGTCATATTAATTCTTTTTTCCTAATAAAAGGCTTTTTGCTATTTGGGGTGCCATTGGCGCATTGAGAAAAAATTGCTCACCAAACAAATTACAATCCCGTTACTTGGTGCAGTGGCTTTGTTCAAGATGAGTCCTGTTACACAACTGTGAACTAGTGTCAATCCCAGTAAATGATTTACACACCCACACAGATTCCCACCAATGGGCTAGACTGTGGCTATGACTTAAATACCCCCTCCCCCCTTTAAGATATCTTCTCACACCAATAGGCTACATCTTCCACCCAGGGAGTATCGATAATCAATGAACTTCCCCAATTGCAACCAAGATTTCTGTAACAACTTACAAAAAAAATGACTTGATTTTGTTGAGGCAATATATTTATATAATTTTGAGAGACTAATAATTAATTTGTGAAAAAAAAGCACTGTTATGAGTTCTTTTTTGGGGATTCTCTACAAAGATACTGTACAAAAACTTGCGTTGTAGAAAAGGGAGTTTCCACAGATGTTGCAAAACACATGAGTCTGTAACATCACATCCTTGGCTGTGGTTGTGTTTTCAATAGACTCTCTCTTTGAAGAAATTGATTTTGACAGGTTCTTAGATGGATCAACATAATTAGTGCAGCTTTCATTCTTTTTCTATTGGATGCCCGTCATCCCCTTTAAAGAAAGGCTGACTCATAGATTTGTTGAAAAACCTATTTATGAAATAGTAAACTTAGAACTAAAGTAGTCCCCCTATAAATGAGTGCGGCGCTCCCCAATTTCTCCAAAGTTTGAGATGTCCATCGGTTTTTCGTTTCCATACAGTAAACATTTGTGCCTAGTATAAACAGGGCCATAGGATACTGGGTATAACTACATTTCCGGATCCGGAAGTTATAAACACAGGTGTGATTTTTTTATATATGAAGGCTAGGACGTCGATTTCAGCTTAGCTATTTTCACACTGTGTTTTAGTAATATGGAAAAGGCTTATGGTTAATATATGCCTAAACACACATTTGTTTTTGAAATTGAGGGGGCGCTCCCCCGTCTCCTCGGCATCCTCTGGCCCTCTCTTCGGGTCTTTGCCCTTTAAACAAACCTTTGGCAAAGTCACACAAAACTGTTTTTTTTTGGTTTTCTTTTCTTTTCCTTTTTTCTTTTTTTTTTTCCTCTTTCCCACTGTTAGTAAATATGACTTATAGTAAATATGATTTATTTTGCAACCACCTTTGCAACCCCCGCTGTTTTGATTTGTTTTGTTCACCTTACCACGGGCCTCAAATGTCTTTAACTTCAAAATCCAGCCATCTCCTTCTTCACTCGGCCAATATGAATTGCGCAGGCGAATAATATTTACCTACCTACCCGTAGCCCTGTACGTTATAGGATGCAACGTGATAAATGTTTGCCATTCTAGGCACACACGGGCACAACTCACAACCATTGTCATAATAATATATGCCATATTTATGGAGTTTTTTACTTTGCTTTCAAACTAACCCCCCAGAAAAAAAAAGACAGTTTTTTTTAAATTAATATTAACCATGCGTTTGAAGTTTTAAGGTCAGTACATGTGGTAATCCCAATTCATAAATACAAGGCACTCTATCGATTTGGCCATGGGTCCGCACCATCATCTTAATAAAAGATTTCATTTTTTATTTAGTCTTGTTTTTTCCTTTTTTTCCCGTGCTGCTCTCCCCCCGCCGCTCTATCTCTAAAAACCCTCATATAATAGCCTAATAGAAGAAGGGCCTGGGGAATGAAGTGATTGTGTCTCAAGATGTGGATCACTCCAATCACACATGTGTGTGAGCCCCAATTAAAGTTGGTCTCTTATTTGTAGAAACAATTTAAGCAGTGGTGACCAATTTTTTACAACTGATATAAGTCGAGACATGCAAGACCTGGTTACCCATGTATTAAAAGATAAAGGAAAGATGTGGTTCTTTCCCCCCCAGGGCCCCCCCCCCAAAACAAAAAAGAAAATGGATATAATTTTTGTGTGCACATTTGTGGGACAATTTTGGGGGCAAAAATCACCAAATTTTGGCAAAAAAAAATCAGCACAGGAAAAATTGGTTAAATTTTGATATTTTATTTGTTTTTTTGTAATTTCAATTTCATTCAAATTTTTCCCCCAACTCCCCAACCCCCCCAATCCCCCCCCGCCCAGAAAATAAATAGGTTGGGCACTGCCACTTGTTATATGTCCGTACTCACTCCATACCAGGCACTACCAAATTTCTAAGGTTGTTTTCTATAAGGCATGTTTAAAAGTATCGTTCTGACAGGTGCTACAAATGGATTAATACCAACACTGCTTGTAGCAGAAAACAAAGTCTGTAATTTTGTGTAGCATAACATTGTTTTTTTTTTTCAAATAAGTACAAGTTGAATGTATGGGGTTAAATTTCAATTTGTTTGTGACCTAATGATTTCTTTCGTGCCATATACCCCTATACCCCCCTCCCCTACTCCGTAACACCTCACCTCCCGACGTCACCCCGCTCCTCACGTACTCCACCTACATCACCTCCGCGCGTCGACCAGTCCCGCCCCCCCACCCTGCCCTTTAAAGTGACAGGAGGAGTTTTTTTTTTTTAGGATATGAATTCCTCTCAAATTTCATTCACTGGATTGGTTGTAGACCACCCCTCTGAGAACGTTTTGTGGAAGGTTTTTTTTTTTTTTTTTTTGGACTAACAGGGGTTAACAGGTGCACAACTACAACCGCCAACCTTGTTTTGAACTTGCCTGCTATCGGTAATCTTCGTTCCCCTATAAAACCATCTTTAAACTTTCTTTCCTCGCTTTGGTTCACGACATAAACTACTAAATCACATCATCTTATACTAAAGAAAAGACGGGCGTATTCATCTTATTCACTTCAAGGTGTATCTAATACAATTGGTGTAAACTGCATTTCCCATAAGTAAAAAAACCTAGGTTTTCGAGAAAAATTGGGGGGGGCGCTTCTTTCTGGAAACTCCAATCATCCTCATGTCTCTTTTCCTGTCAGCATGTTCTCGACTGCAATGCTTTACCTTAGCATAATTTGTATTCATTGCAATAAACACCCCTTACCTAACTTGTGTAGCCTTTGGCAAGTAGAGATGAAACTCATGCACATCGGGATGTCAACGAATTTCAACAAATTGTTGATAATTAAGATATCCCCACAATTGTAATATTATGACATTCAAATACAAATTGTAACACAGCAGCCATCAGAAATTTTTGATGACAACAACTATTTATACTCATGGTAATACAAATCTGCTGCCTCCCCCAACTGAACTTTTTACCCACTAAACCGGGTGTCTCAAAAAAAAGGAAACCCTCAATCGCCCTCTATTGTCAGCATTAAGAGAAAAAAGTAAACCATAAACAAATTAATACCCATCTGAAAAGTGCATTTCATTAGGTGTTTCCTCCGACCAAAAGATCTTTCCAATAGGCATGCATATTGACTGATTATGGCCGATTGAAATTTGTGTCCCACTTTTTCATTGCCATTTTATCCACGGATTGTTAACCTTTCAGTATTCTTTAGACAATACACATTCTCCAAGCTCATTCGCTTGTTGTTTTCAGGGGTTTCTTTTTTTTTTTTAAAATTAGGTTAAAAACGCGTGTTTTTTTGTTTTTTCAATTATTAAAATTCCAAGATACTTGCCTCATTCCTTCTTTCAGCCGTGCATTACTTTGTTATGGTTTTACTCTTTCTCTCTTCGGAAATAGAGGCGCTTGTCGCAGGTGTTCCTTTTTTTGAGACACCCGGTATCATGGCATATTTTTGCACCTAAAGGACTGTTTTTGATTGTACTTCTTTCTTTTAAATAACAACTTTTTTTTGTGTGGACTTATCCATTGGCTCATTTTCCAACTCCAAGCCATCAAAAGCACACAATAATCATGTTCACAAACTGCGGCGCTGAAACTTCAGAGTTTAAAACTCTGAGGTCATTCGGGGTTTTTGACTGTTTGGAGTTTTATCGAGAGTCTAGTGGTGGTTTTTAAATCCTCCTAAAAAAAAAACTTGGGTGAATCTCAACTCCATAACACTCATAGGAAGCTGCTTTTTTGGATCGTTGTGGCCGTGTCAGTGGCGGATTTCAGGAAAAGGGCCCTTCAGCCAGCTTAATGGTGGGCCCCTTTAATGTCGGCGAAGCGACGCCAAGTGTCCCACTTTTAGTGCGACTAGGGGGTTGTTTGAGGGGGCCCCTTAGGTAATATTTTAGTTGGGGGGGGGTGGGGGGGGCCCTGTCAGGCAAGCAGCTGGCTGTACACTGCCTTACAGTCGTAAATCCTCCCCACCAGCTGTTTCCTTTTTTTTCCCAACTGCTAGCTACACCTCGCTCCCCGCCGGTTTTCGGTAGTGAGCGAAGAGTGACCTCGACATGTCATTTTGTTGAATTCACTGAAAGGTCATCACAACACTTCCTTTATGTTGAACTTCCCTTTCTACATTCCTTTTCTTCTACACTCCGATATGAGAATCGTGAGGAGAATGGTCAGTGATTAATTTCAGAGTTCCCAGCCCTCTGTGGACACAAAGAACACTTGGAGTGAATTAACATATATTGGGAGTTTATTTTCACCTCCATATTGCACCCCTTGGGCCTGGTAATCCTGAACGGGAATCTAAACTTGTATACCTGGGTTTAGAACATCATTTTTTAGAGTCCCCTAGTACATTATTGTACCTTTTTTAACATGTGAAATTTTTAATTTTCCTTTTTTTTTTTTTTTTTTTTTTTCCCCTTCTCCACCCTCCTCCGCAAAGTGGGTCTTGTAATTGGGTAGAAAATTGAGGAATTGTTCTCACCGCTTACATTTCAATTTCACATTTCTTTGAAAGGCAAGGTCCCGCTCATATATGAAACTAACCCTTGTTTAATCCCAGTCTAAAGTTGGAGCTCCCCTTTCAAAAATTCATCCTTGGAGTTTGGTGTCCATGTGAACATGGCTAATGACAGAATGGCAGTAAAACCTTCAAGGCATGTGTACAAGCCTATTTGCCAATTTGGCAGATTCCTCAACTTGAGAAAATATCTTCAAATCTTTGAATGCCATTCTGACTCAAATTATTCACTTGAATGGGATGATTAAAAATATCACGACACTGTCCAAGGCAAAAGATGTGGTTGGTACAATGTGGGACCCCACTTTGGCCTGCCCCGACTGCGGAATTAATAGCAAGCACTTTTCTTTACAACTCCTTACGTGAATACTTTAAACTTTATTCCGTAAAGGTGTTGAATTCCGACCTGGTCAGGCAAAGCAAAGGTCACAAAATTTACGCACCTGCACTGGAGTGGCTATCCCATATAATTTAATCCACCTCACCACAATATTGGCATTTTTCTATTGAGCTTGCTTCCAGTATTTTAGCGGTGCGATCTTCCCCTGGTAAATAGTTTACGAATAGCAGAGAGAAGGTATTTCTACTGGTGCAAGCATTCAGGAAATTTGTGAAACTTGCCAGGTAGAGATCACTCACAAGATCAATATCAAATCACAATGCATTGGTGATTGACCCCATGAATGATAGCACATTTCTAAGCACAGTTTCTATTGATAATGGGTGATCAGAAAGTTCTTGTCCCTCCATTTTTCCACATTCACAATATTTTGCCTAAATCTCACATCGTGTTAGGCAAGATGGCTGTTACATTCTTACAATTCTCTTTCAAAGCGCCGAGGCATTCCGCAAACGCTATTTTTAGCACAGTGTATTAATGATACTACTTGCAGTCCTTTTTCGCTGCTCCATGCCATTACCCTGAACCTGCGTGTTGTTGGTTTAAAAATTGTAAGCTGCACTGTTGCATCAATCCATGACCCACGCACCTGATATCCTACAACATATCCGTTTTTTTCTAACTACTGGCATGATCTGGTATGTTTTTTCTGACAAATTCTCCATAAAAGGATTTTTTTGCCAGGGTGAAATTCCCCCCCCATTATATATTGAGAAGAAATACAGGAGAAGGTACTTTTCTATTATCCTTTTACCAGATTGATCCAAAAAATATTGCTCAATAGGAAAAAAAAAACCTTATGGAGAAGACACAGGACCTACACTCTTCAATCCATCACTTACTCTGCAGTGAAATGCAACCATGACAACGGTTGGGGTAATTTTTTTACTGGCATTACATATCTCAAATAAAAAACTGAACTCTGTGGGCGTCAGTCTGTGGCAGATTAAATAGCGTAAACATAAACAAAGACTGGGCTTCCTGCCCGTAGAATCAAGCAGCCTACCTTTTACATACAAAACAAAGAAACAACCGTCAAAAACAAACCGTATGCCAACTGTATTCTACATAATAGATGGTTTTTCTCTCCAATCGACCTTAAGTAATCTTTTTTCCTAAGTATTATTGATGGCAGGTGTCTCTGTAGTGAACATAGGGAAGGCACTATCCCACCTGTAAATCCTGGTAGAGTCACTACAGTTATATGTCATAGGGCTGTATAGGTTATTATCACTAAAATAACCATAACCTTAACCTTCCTATATTCTGAATGTCAAAGAAGTACGACTCTTGACTCTAAAGAGTACCATGAATTTCCAGGAAGAAGCCCCCCAATTTTGTTTTAATAAAAACCCTGTTTTTTTACATAATTCTGGAATGCTTACATAATATTTGATCACACCTGAAGTGAATAAGCCGAATACAACATCTTTATGTAATAAGAATGAGAGAATTTCAGGGGCCGAAAGAATCCAGGATTAAACCAAAACGTCAAAATTACCCAACCTTACCGGGGGTGTGGGGCCGAAGGCTAAACATTGTCCAAACTTTGCTGTTTGCCATGAGTTTGCAGAATACCTGGAGGCGTGCGCCTCCCTCCCCCTCCGGGCGCCCGCCTCCTCATCCTCCTCCGTCCTCCTCCTCCTCCCCCCATCCTCGCCTTGTATCCGCCCGGCGGACTTTATGTACTTTCTGCGTGCACGACAGAAAGTCAAGCATGGTTTTCTATGGGGAAACGGTTTTTTTGGGAAAATAAGCAGGCCCATTCAAAACAGGTTTCGTTTCCCTTTTGGCATCTGTTTGTCGTCCAATAACCTTCGAAGAGGGGTCGACAATGGAATCCAGTGAAATTTGAGAGAAATTTGTATCCGTAAAGACAATTCCTCCTACATCTTCTTCTCCTCCTCCTGATGTTTTCATGGAGGACAGCTCTCCTTTTTGCAGTGAAGAGTTCACATTCTTTTCACAAGTGATTTTCCACTTTTCAGAGTTTATTATCCACTGTTTTCAAGTGTGATTTTTTTTTTTTTATTTTTTTCCTCTTTTTCATCTCTTTTTTCGTCTCTTCTGCTCCTTTTTTTCTTCCTTTTTCTTCTGTTCGCTGTGCTTCACTCTCCAAAGAGTTTGTCCCATTCTCGCACACATCTCTCACCATAGCAATGTTTTTTGTCCCACCATTTTTGTTCCTGGTTTTTTTGTAGGGCGTTTCGGCCGTTTGGGTTGGTTCGTCTCCTTGCTTTTTTCAAAATGTTTGGTGGCCCTCTCCCTTATCCCAAAGAGCTAAAACTCACCCTTTGAAGATCCTTGGTGGAAGGAAGTTTCCCAAGCAATCACCGGGGATCACACTCTGAAAAGTGGAACTCAATCTAATGAGACAAGAGCGAAACTTCACAGTTCAACTCCAAAATACGAGCTTTCCCTTCTGGTGGCCCCTCATTGCTTTTCTCGTTTCCACGACCAGTGCTCGTTTAGCTCTTTTACCACTTAGCGATACCCAAAATTTGACTTAATGTACGGCTAAGAATTAGAAATAAAGGGGCACAAGAGATTTCAATCCTCAATTTTTTGTGATATGTCGTGATGTTCAGTTCAGACCGATGTAGACACTACCATCGCTTCCTTAAACCTTTTTAATTTGCTACAGACACAGCTTCTACACAACCCGCACGTTAAACGTGCAATATTTGAATTTTTATTCTGTCTATCTTTCAATATAAAAATTATAGCTTGAATTTTGTATTTGCTTCCTATAGGAAATTACGAATTTGATCACGATTTATTGTAGAGTACCAAAGAAAAAGTTCTCCTTCAGCTGAATCCTTTTCGTGGGGGATATTTTTGATATAGGGCTTTAAGCCCAGTGGCCAAATCAATCCAGAATTTTCCACATATTTTTTAGAGGCACTTGTTATTTTAAATTTCTTGTTGCACCTTTACCAAAAAAACTGCTCTATCATTGACCGTGGTTAATATCACTACTTCAGACTCCTTATAATCGATCAGACCATGCTAATCATCCGCATGGAAGGATAAAAGTTCACTACTTTCAGGGTGTTGATCATCTTCACAATATGGTGAATGGTCATGTGACAATTTCTTCACCATAAGAGGGGACCAGATGGATTTTGGCTTCGCGCAGTCAATTAGCATCCCTCTGGATTGATCAAATAAGAAGCATCTTAAAGAAATGGTTATACTTTTAAAAAAAAGTAATTGGTTTTAAAGAAGAATTTTGAAATTTGATAGCTATTAGAACATACCTTCCCGGATTGGACACCGGCCCTGTTTTTTTTAATTTTTTAAAACCAAACTAAAAAATTAGAAACAGTACAAACATAGAAAATATAATTGGTCAGGCCAGAAGTTAGAGTCAGTCGAGGACAAGCTAATAATTTGTTTTTTCGTGGCTTTATCACTGAAATAGGCTAACTTGCTGAACAGAAACTTCGTCAACTAATGAAAATTTAATTTTTAGAAGATTATTATATGGCCCTTTCCTATGTCATCATTTTATAATACGCCAAATGGGCACTGTTTTATTTCAACGTATCACTTTGTGACACCTTGTAAACCCATGGTGCTAATATTTCATCGTCGTCACACATGCACAAGACATTACCTACCAAGCTGTCAATCATATTGGGTTTATTATTAATTAACAAAGCCCACTAATTGACGGTTTTCCAAAGGATAGGTGCCTGATAATCAAATGTGTGTTACCAAATGACTCAAAGAGACACGTGACCTTTTCCAGAAAATTGCAACTAATTTTTTTTTAACCTGGTTTTTTGGCATATTGGCATGCTTAACCAAGTATTCAATCACCCCTGAAGTGAATAAGCAAAACTGTCCATCTCTTGCACATGCACGACAGAAAGTCAAAGACATGCTTTTCCGTAGGGACAATGACGATAGCAAGCACGTTCAAAACAAAGAATGGATTTTTGGCTTATGCAGTCAAAGTGAGGATTGATGAGATGAAAATAAATAAGCATCTTAACGCCAATGTTTATACTTTTTAAAAAATCATGGTTGAATAAGCAGATTTTTGAAATTAGAAATAAAAAGACTTCCCCAGAGTGTACCATTTTTGAGACAAAGTCCTGTTTTATTTTTACATATAAAAACAAAACAAAACCCAAAAATAATAATTGGTAAGGCCAGAATTTACAGTCAGTCGAGTACAAGCTAATAATTTGTTTTTTCTGGCTTTATCCACTGAAATATGCTAAATTGCTTAATAGCACTTCTCTCCATAATGAAATTGTATTTTTTTAGCTAAGCTAATTAATATGGGGCCATGTCTTCAAGGTCATCTTTTAATAATACTAGACTCCCAATGGTCCCACTGTTATTTTGAACTGATCACTTTGTGACACCTTGCCAAATCCCTGGTGCAATTATGTTATCGTTTGTCGCACGTGCACAAGACGCGCCTACCAAGCTGGTCAATAAATGAGGTTTATTAAATTAATTAACAAGCCACACTACTTGACATTGTTTGGTTTCCAAAGATCATGTGCCTTGATAAGTCACAATGGATTACAGAGACACGAGAACGTTTTCCTCCCCTAGAGAAGCGCCCTAATTTTTTTGAACCATTTTTTTTTGTTGTGCATATTGGAATGCTTTACCAATGTATTAAAAAGTTTATCCAATTCAAAATTTACCAACAAAAAATTACACAAAAATCTAATTTTAGACCTGTACAAGCAAGAGCTAATAAAGGGCTGACCCAGACATATTTCCTAAGGCATGACACCTCCAGGCATATACGTAATGCTTGTCCAGACTATCCTGTGGTGAAATAGCTAAGCTCACCTCGAAGTCCTTCATATAACTTTGTTATAAAATCACAACTTTTAATAAAATTCTGGCTCTGGAATTTTTGTTATACACAGTATGCTATGGCACTGTTATACATACTAAATGTTTCTTGTCAAACAAAAAATTTATTCTCTCAAACTTTGGAATTTGAGCATTGTAGGTAACTATCTTTGGTTCATTGAGATTTTATACTACACAAAAATACTATTTTTTATCACTGACCAAGCCCTTTAAGATCAAGGACTGGCAATTTTAATTATAAAAAAATGGTATTTAAAGCAAAAATAACTACTAAAATCTGAATATCAAGAAAAAACTGAATGGATTGTGCCTATATAACCATGACAAACGTGGTATTACTTTCATGAGCTTATTTGTCTACAAGCTTGTCCCTGCCACTTGATAATTAAATCTAAGATGCTCTATTCACCCATGTACGTCGCATTGGAAAGCATAAGGTCCAAAAGGTTAGATACACTTATGGCACAAGTCATTCCATTAAATGGACAGGATGAAAGATTTTTTAGGAATACCAATTTTTTTCTCAATTTGCAACTTTAAGTCATTGTAGAACCCTACCAATAACATTTCGAAGGTTTATTGCACGAACAAGTAAAAGAGAAAACCAAAAAAACTATGTTTTTGAACTTGTCTTCTATTGTAATCGTCCGTACTCTCTTAAAAAAAAAAAAAACGAAAGAGTGAAAAACCGCTCTAAAAGAGAAGTGAAATCTCACTCCCAGAGAGAAAGCCAGTTGAGTGACGCATCTTTTAGAGTGAGATCCCCTCTAAATAAAGAGTTAAACAAAATAACTCTAAGGAAAGAGTGAACTGATTACTCCTTTTTAGAGTGAACTAGTCACTCTTATAGTGGTGAATTCTTTATATGACTTTTTTTTCGTTTAGGGGAGTATATTGTATGTGTAGGTCACAAATTCATAGCATCGTGACATGAATGATAAGTGTGTGTGGGCATCATTGCCATGATTCATTGAGACATTGCAATGAATTGTGGCAATGCATGACGTGTATGATCATGGCAGGGATACCCGTGACATGGCATGATTGTGCGTTTTCGTACGTGTAAGCCCTAGGGCCCCCCGCCTGGGGGGGGGGGGCGCAGTAACCGGTGCGCAGAACCTATACCGTATTTACGAGTGGATAACACGTAAATAACATTTTCATGCTTTCTCCACACTTTTTGTCTGTAATGCTATGAAAACCCAGTGACCGACCATACATATACCTCACCCGTGAAGATATCTCGCTATGTATTTCTTTACTATTTCAACTTTCGTTCACAAAAAAAAAAAAAACCTTTTGCTGACAGGTCTCAACTTACTAACTCGTCCCGCCAGTTGTTCGAAAATAATCAACCATTTGTGTGGCGTTTCTGATTGGCTATTAGTTCACTCCGAAAAAGAGTGAGCATTTTTTCTTTTCTCACTCTTTTAGAGCTAAAATCCGGTCGATAAGAGTTCAGAGTTGGGGCTTTCAACTCTCCGAAGAAAGAGTGGCATTTTGAGCCACTCGGGTAACGAAGATGAGGGTGGGTTAAAAAAAAAAAAACCCCGCGAGTTTTAAGGTGCCAGTTGCATTTTTCCCTTTTTCTCCTTCCTTCCTTTCCCTTCCCCCCTTTCTTCTCCGCTCTTTTAGACTAAAAAAAAGCCCACTCAATTGATTAATAATTTAAACCTTACTCAAATTCAGAGGTGATTTTTCACTCTTTCATTTTAAGAGAGTAGAAAAATGCCAAATTATCACTTAATGATCCTTATTTACATTAGCATGGCATAAAAATTTTTTTTTCATCTTATTATTCACTTCATGTGTGATCTATACATTGATAAAAAAGCAATTGCAAATGTGCCAAAAAAACCTGGGTTTCGAAAATAATTTGGGGTGGGGGCCGCTTCTTTCTGGAAATGTCCTCGTGTCTCTTTAAAGGCATACTCTTTAAAGACATACTCTATCAACAGACTTGTCTCTGATATTTACACTATCAAATCAGCTAGAAACCTCAACATGCTTCTAGTTGCTTGATGTGTAACTATTCTTTCTTGTTTGAATTGAATAGACCATTCCAGAAAATATTTTTTTAATTACAAAAAATTAAAAACAAGAAACATGTTGAACATTACTAGATTATAATCCTATTAAATGACCTGTATGGGCTGTAACTGGAAATTTTGGGTGAAGTAAACTTTTACATTATTAAGAGTGGTTACAACCAATGTTAACACTATCTTTTACAGTCAGTGCAACTACATGTTCCTCTGGCAAAAAACACCTAAAATCCTTACTTTTTTACCATATCTCAAGAAACTTTGTTTTGAAGAGCAACTAATTTTCAACATTTTTTTTCCGCAGTTGTATGGCACATTGTTCTTGTAACTGTGAAGTAAGTTACTTTTTTTCCTAATTAGAATGGGAATCCCCAATTGCAATTTAACATCATCACTGAAAATGCCAGATTTCTGTCTGTCCATTATGAAATAGCACCACTTCATGAAAATGACCCCTAAATTGACTCACGAACCGACGGAACAGCTAATAGATGGACGTAGACAAGTACATGTATGATGTTATTTCTCACCTATTTCATATTGAAAGGGTGTTTGAGTGTTGAATTATTATAAATTTTATTGATTGAGTGATTAATTATTGGTGATCCCCAATATAAATTATTCTAATTACAAAATTCCTTCTTCTATTCCTTCATGGAGAATTTTGAGCTTTACCATTCACAGGTATAATTTACTAACAAATTAACCAATGCAACTGTGCAAATATCTAAATATTTTTGAAACTGGGGGCTCTCTTGAAAAAAATGTGTTATTGATTACTTTAGTTTCACTCAAATTTCCTTTTACATCCCCAGAGAGGACTCCTATATCCCGCAGCACTCCCACCCTGTATCTCTTGTTAATTTTTCTAATTGAACAAATTTAGTTCTGAATTTAGGAGTTGTCAAAATGTACTTCATTTTACATTCTAATCTTTGTTCTATAGTGCATTCAAAGTGTCAGTTCAACCCATGCACACACCTGAAAAAGATGCAATTACCAATGTTGCAAGGTAAAAAAAAAAGCAAATATATATTAACGAACCCCAAAATATAAATATCTAGATTCTGTACCAGCATGAACTTGGGTCAAACAGAAATAAAAAAAAAATATTGAATCAATGTTTTTTTTAATTGCTTGGGGCCAATTGGAGTAGTAATAAGCTGAATGGTAATTGATCGGTAAGGTCAGACTTCTAATTGTAAGGAGACACGAATATTGACACATGTACATGTGTTTGTTACTGCATACATCTTGGGGCAGCTTAATTAGATACTAATGAATATGGCAATTAGAAGACCTTGTTCTGCATACAAATTATGGTATCTTTATTTACATACTCATGAGCAAAAAATCATCTTTGTCCATATTTGTGAAGCTTATTTTTCAGATTTAATTTGGTCACTACTGAATTTGGATCCTTTGCTGAGAGCAATAAAATATGGAATCTGTGATGCAAAAGGGAGCAAGGACAGAACAGGGATCACTTGTCAGAGGGGATAAATTCCTGGTTTTCAGGCAGATTTTCCTGGTTGGAAGTGGTTTTGAGGCAGATTTTCATGGTAGGAGGTGAGAATTTCCTGGTGAACAGGCAAAAAGTCCTCATATGACATTTGACCTTGTTATGTGACTTTTGACCTCATAAACAAATGAGGGTTTCCATGTAATATCCATAAACCAAGTTTTGTTCCAATTGAACTTCAACTTTTCAATTGAGGTCAATTTTACATTTTGACCTCACATGACCTTTGAGATTAATATGTGACCTTTGAGATTGGTATGTGACCTTTGATGTCATCAACAAATGAGGGATCCCATGTTGCACCTATGACTCAAGTTTGGTTTAAAGGCTGACTTAGAGATTTCAAAATATAAGGAAAGGAAAAATAGTCTAGAACTAAAGATATTCACCTAAAATGCTAAATTCCAAGGTTTGAGATGAATCGGATGTTTCGTTTTCATGCAGTAAACATTTTACACAGTATAACAGTGCCATAGGATACCGTGTATAACAAAAATTCTGGATCCGGAATTTTATAACAAAGTTGTGATTTTTTAAATGAAGGACTTAGATTTGAGCTTAGTTATTTTACATAGTGATTAGTATATGGACAAGCATTAAGTACATGCAAAAAACACAATTTATTTGATAATTGAGTGCGCCCTGATCGGGAAATCCCTGAGTCAGCCTTTAAACCCATTAAAGTATGCAGATATTACAGGCAAATGTTAACCCTTTTTCACAACAGACTACAACAACAGACAACATCATCAACAGACAACAACAGTGCACAAAGTAATCCCTATATGTGTCTTCCTGCCTTAAAGGGATTAGCAGCGATTTGCTAATCCGAAACATCGAAAAAATCATCAAAATTCATGTTTTTATATTTTTGTTACTGGCATGGATATGCAAACATAACCTGCAAGTGGTTGGCTTGAAATCAGTGTATTAAAGACAAGGCAGTACTTTTTATCCGATTCTTTAATTGCTATACGTGCGTATCAAAATTCCGACTTGAAATAAAAAAAGCCTTTCTCGGTGAATATCCCAGATTTTAAGCGTAATATTGTGCATCATGATCAATACAGATTGACCTCAAACACAAACATGATTGATCCTTGTTTATTCTGTGCTACTGTAAACCACAATCAGCTGTTTATTGTAGATTTTGAGACGTCATCGCTATATGTCTATTTACGGGAGACGGTATGAAAAATTTCCTCAAATACTTCATTTTGTTCACTATTTGGTGGTTTGTTTCTTAAATAAAGCAGTTATTTGGAATTGTACACACTACAAATGTATTTCCACATTTTTCGGTTCTCTCGCAATATGGCTGCTAATCCCTTTAAGGCCGACGACACGAAAAGGTACAAAATATATCCAAAGCAACTGTCAAATCCCCCACCACCACCATGACCTACTGAAACAACAGCTCTACTCAAGGACAAGGGGATATATTTTGTTAACAAGGGTCTACTTACGGTGCTCTTCTATGAAATAACACCTCGACGTCCAGTTTTCCAGCGCTCTCATACACCTGATATGCTGACCTGGCAAACGTGAACTTCCCCTTGAGTTCCTCTGAAGAGTGAAGAAACAAAACACATGAGGAGATAAACGTGATACTCATCTGTTATTTTTTAAACAAGTCGGCTGGGTTTTGCTGACCCAAATGTCTCTTTAAAGGTCAGAAAATATTGGTCTTTAGCTTGGAAAAAAAACTAAGCATTTTAATAGATTTAAAGTGCCACTGGCACATTTTCAATAAAATATGAACTTTCTTCAATTTGCTTTCAAATGATAGTCTAGGACCTTGGAAGAATACAGATATAAACAAATTTGTATAAATATATACGTAGGAGCCTTAATGCTTTTAAGTGTATAAGGGGGGAGTCCACATGGACCCAACATTTTGTTTATCGTGTGCCATGTTTTAACGGTAGATTATTTTTGCCCAAAATTTTATGCAATTGCCTATAATTATCACTTGCGCATATTTTAGTTGAAAAAGAAATTCAAATCGGCCATGGCGTTCTCATGCTAATTAGCATAAATTAGCATTTTGGTGGTGCTATTCAAAACTTGTTTTGCCCCTTAAATTGTACTGGAGTAATTTTTTAAAATTTTTATTTCAGCAATGTAAAGTATTATGAGCCAAATTTTAAAAAAAAAAAAAAACCTTTGGGAAAGTGGTTTTCCATTTTTTTTGCAGGAGAATTTTGTGCGACTAACCAGTTTTTGGACTGCCATTTTGAATCGGTACAACTGATTTTCATTTTTTTTCCTGTTATGTGGTCGTGTTGAGGTACCCATCAATGTCAGAGTTTTGGTTAAAAAAAAATAAAAATCCAACAGCAAAGTGGTTCCCCTAATTGTTTTCTTGCCCTCCAGCATCCCTCCAGCCCCCCAGAAGAAAGAAATTTTGGCCAAAAATCAGTGATTTTGGGCCAAAAAATCAAAAAATTTTGGCAAAAATCAGCACCCCAAAAACAAATTTCACTTTGCCCTCCATTTTCATCCAGAAAAAGAAATCTGGTGCCGCCACTGTTAACACCCTAGTGGGTACACAATGTTGGCACATCAAAAGCAGGTCGAGAGTGTTCAGAAATTTATGTTGAAAATGCAAATTGATCTGACACTGTTCCTAGCTGTCAATTCAATTTGCATTTGCAACAAATTTATCAAAACTCTCGACCTGTTTTTGACGTGCTGACGTCGTTTCAGCGTCCCTCTAAACGACTCTGCCTATGGACTATACTTCAACAGCAGAGCCTATGGCAATAGAGCTTTTTTGGGGGTCCTTCAGGGAATGACATAATGCTGTAGCATATCAGAAAATCTTTCAGTCTGAAGAATCTTTTCTTCAACTTGTAGCATCTACTGCTATTTGTCATGTTGTTCTTTGAAAAACACATACACAAGTTAAGCAATGCAAACCACCCTTGTGTTGATCACAGTATACATAGCATTTAAGAAATCAAACTTAATATTTTTTAAATTTAATGTAACAAATTTTGTGTATTGCAAATATTATTTGACCTTATATGACCTGAAATTGCATTTGACTACATCCTAAATAAAGATAGCCATTCTCATGTACCAGGCTTATGATAGTATCCAAAAAGAGGGGTATAGTGTTCTTCCCACAATGCATTTCACAATGCATTTTTGCACTGGTTGTCATCAGTGCTTTTTTTCTCCACGCATTCTCAAGCTTTGTAATTACTCACCAAATACAAATATTTTCAATTGTTTTATTTTTGTAGAGTATACTCTAAATTTTACCATATTTGTTGGCATAATGGATGCCCATATAATACTGTAAAATTTACAATATTTTTATTGACAATATTTTAATTTACAATTCATAATAGTATATTAATGATGTTTACATTCTTTAAACATTGAACAAGAGCGACCGTTTTAAATTTAACCTCAAGACCCAATATTAACGTAAAAAAAGACAGTAGTATTTTGCTGTTGATACTCCAAATTACAGTTAAAGGAACTACCATTGATTTGCTACATCAGAAAATAAAAAAAAAAATCCGCAAAATCATATTTTGGCATGAGTATAGGTATGCTAACACACCCTGTAATTGATAAGACTGAAATCAATCTAATAAGGACAAAATCAGATATCATTAGTCATTACTGTTACTGAATTGTGATTTATATCTTGGAACACTACTGTTTTCTTCCTTTTCCAACAATTTTTCAGTTGCAAAAAATTCTGAATTGTACAGACTTATCCTTCACTTTAAGCTATTGAGTCCTACAAATTTCAAATATTTTGACTCTTTCAGGCAGATTGCTGATAGTGCCTTTAACTTACCCCCCCCCCATTTTCTTTTCCCCCTTCCCCCCAAAAAGTGATCCTAGTGCTGCCCCTGACAATTAAAGATCAACATTTTTTCATTTTTTTTATAATTAAGTACATCCGTCCATTCATTAGCCCTCATCAAATAAAGATACTGGAGTGTTTTTCTATTGTTGACATGGCAAAAAAAACCTTTGCTGACCTAAGATGAACATGGCTTTTAACGTTATCTCACACTATCTTTCCATAGGCCATTTGAATTTCAGATGCCTCAGAATAGACATCTGCTCCATAACAAAATCCTGCGTGGCTTTAATAAAGCCAGGAGATAAAATTGTTTCTTGCAGATGTTTATTTGATTTACACACGACTCAAAGCTGGTTTAATGACTGGATTTATTACCTAGTGGCAACATCAGAAGTGAATTTCTGGAGGAGAAAATAATGACATTTTCTCCAAATTTTCTTCCAAGTGTTATTTCTCTGAAAAAAGCTCCACTCTGGGTATCCCTATGACCTCCTTAATAGCTCTTAATGCCTTCACTGACTTAAAGGGATAAGCAGCGATAATGCAAGAAAATTTAAACAAACTTAGTTTTATTATATATATATTACAAATCGGGGATAAGTGTATACGATTTCATTAAACTACTTTCATGTAAGAAAAAACAAATAGTGTAAAATTATTAGAGAAATTTGTTATACCATCTCTTGCAAATTAACATACAGTGAGGGTCTCTCAAAATGTACACTAAACACCTGGTTGTGGTACACACACCAGTAAATAAACAAGGATAAAAAATTTTTGCATTTGAGGTCAAACTGTACAGGTCATGGTGCACAATATTGCGCTTTAAAATCTGGGACATTTGCAGAGACAGGCTTTTTTGATCCTAAGTTGCAATTTTTATACGCACCCATAGAAATTCCAGAATCAGACAAAATTTACCGTTTTGTCTTTAACATACGGATTTCAAGCTAACTACTTGCAGGTTATGTTAGCATATCAATGTCCATAACAAAGATACCTCACATGTATTTTTATGATTTTTTTTAATGTTTGGGATTAAAAAATCACTGCTTATCCCTTTAACCTATGTATATTTTTGCCTAAGACTTTTAGTGATCACTTCCTAAAATATCAGACATAATAAAATGGATTAGTTGAAACATATGTCCACAAGCATATTGAGAGGTTGGCTTTGAGTATTCATGCCATCACAAGGGTTTCAGGACAAACAAATTGAAGTATAGAAAATATATTAAATACCCCTTATGTCACCCTAGAAAAAATGTATAGATTATGCTAAACTTACGGGCATTACCCCATCTAGACCAGGTCAACCGGGGGATGTAAGGGGGTCTCTTTGACACACACAGCTTGGAAGTTAGTTATCAACCCCTCCCCAGGGTCATTTCCCAGAGGTAGCAAAATTTTAATACGCCTGATGCTTTCCCCTTTTAGAGTAAGGGCAAATAAACATTTAAGCAACAATTTCTAATGAAAAAATAAATATTAAAGTTCCTTATTTTTGTGAAAACAAAACAGGACGAAAGTCAAGTATCAACATGTCTTGTACATTTCACTTTTCAAAAGTTGGCAAGGAGCCCAAATGAACTTCAGAATCCAATGCATTTGTTTGATTTGAAGAATTATTTGCCTGGATCTGAAACCAGATTCTCAAATTAGTGAATCCACCCTTGGAAGCAAGGCTCTCTCAATTTTTAGGATCTGGTTCGGAAATCCGAAACCAGATTCTGAGTAATCAAATTTAACCTGAATGTGTTCCACATAAAAAGTGTGTGTAGTTGATATTTTAACCCTTGGGGGCCCTGCACACTCTTAAAAATACCTCATCACTTTTCACTATAGGTCCCGAGTAAAATACAATCTTATAAAATTTCTAGTCAAATTGGAAAACTTGAAAATCTTGTAAATTGACCAGAACTTGTCAAACTTGACTATATTCTGGTCAAATTTATCAGATTTTTCAGTCACATTTGCCTAGAAATTTTATAAGATCATTATTTTACTCACCACCTATTTTAAAAGTGATAAGGATTATAAATACTGCAGGCAACTGCAGTCACTAAAGAGTTATAACTTTTCATTTGCTTTTGGGGGGCACGTGCACCTCGGGGTTTAAAAAATAAGAATTTTGTAGCTGTAATGTAGGCTTCAGATTTTACCAGAATCATGAGTCAAAATAATGTTAAATTTGTCTGAAAACACAGAGTGGTTCTACCACTGGCCCCGCTAGGGCTGGGATCCCCAGGGTTGCGAAATCCTGGATATGCCCATGTTTTGGCGATATGCTTCTGCACGTGGGAGAAAACGTGATACGAAAAATCGGACCATGATCAGGTCACCTACCTCTAATATTATTAAAACAAAATTATCATGTTGAAATATGGTCATGAAAATGCATTAATTTTGAGTTTTATTAAATTTAACATTTTATGAAATTTATTGTAAAATGTTGATCTCCAAACAAACTCTAGTTGCCTGCAGAAGCCACAGAATTAATATCACTTCGAAAATTCTCATGAAGAAACCAATTTAATTTCTTAAGATGCACCCAAAGAGCTACATCAGCATTCAGTTGAATAAGATAACTCTTAGAAATGTACATTTGTTTATCAATTTTAAGAGTCTACTGGTTGCCATGGCTACTCATATTATCCCACAATTTAGCAACACATCACTGCCTATGGTGCACTAATACGATGTTAATGAAAACAAAATGTAATTTGTTGACTTTCCATGGTACGATGGAATGGGTGAAGATAAATTCCATGGCGATATGATGGATGCCAGCGAAGCTTGCGAATGGTGATCAATGATCATAAAAAAGAAAATTATTTTCTCTTGTGGGTGAATTTAATAACTGAAAAAAACCTTTTAGGCTAAGGTTTTATGATCATTCAAATTAAAAGACACATCCCTGGATGAAAATAATGATCACGTTATTACATGTTTGAATATTCATATTGCTATTTCTAGATCTTGCTGTTAATGTATACAGTTTCCTATTGGTGGTGGTGCCTGTGAGTTCTAAGATTGTAATACACACAAAAAATGCTTATGGTGTATCGGATTCAAATGAATGTTGGTGATGGCCTTTTCATGTGAAACTGAGAACATTACACAAGGTGGGGCACCTTTACATGCAGGGCCATAGGCAGGATTTTATTTTTGGGGTGAGGAACTTCTAAAAAGTGGACTTTTTTGGTAAAATGTACATAATCCCCTCATTCTTTTTACTTTTTTGAACATCTCTTCACCAAAAAGTGGACTTTCTTGTCAAAATTTCCCTCATTTTGACAACATTTATATTTAAAAAATTAGCAAAAAGTCAACCTTTTTCCCCTTTTGTGGAATTTAGGAGGGGTGGGGGTGCAAACCCCTGCATACGGGCCTGTTCACATGTTTTAGCAGGGTAACCTATGGACTTCACATTTAAAGATACTACCAGTGATTTGTTTCTTCAAATCTTAAAAAAGGATAAAAAAATCAGATTATTGCATATTTGTTAAGAGTACGGTATCCCGACATATCCTAAAAAATATTAAAGGTCCATGGCCCGATCGCTAATAGCCTCGTCCCCAGAACCCCAGATTTTACCGGAAGTGGTCTAAATTTTGATATCAGAAGAAAGCTACTATTTTTCTCATTTACCCTGTGAAATCTTAGGGCTAAATGATGTTTGGTTTGGGAGTTATGAGTGAAAGTGTACTCCATTTTGGTAGACCAATATTAGCTTTACACAGTGCTCTATGGGGCTCACAAAATCACGTTTCCAGCTGTCACATCAAAACGGATTGAAATATCGGTGCGAAACTTTACAGGTGGGGTTTTTAGGTGAAGGCCATTCTACCAAGATGAAAACTTTATATACTTAAATCGGACCATCCCCCTTTAAGATCAAAGCAACCTAATGAAGATAAAACTAGATTTTAGTGAATGTTGGGCACTTAGCATACTGTGACATAAACATTTATGGGGATTCATATTTTTAGCACTGTTGTTTTCTTCTTTTGGTCAAATTTTCATTTGTACTAAGTACTTTATGAAAATTCTACAGACTGATCCTCTACTTTTTATATTTTAAATTAAAACAATCTAGAGGCAGATTTAAACCCCAGAACACTGGCCACCTCAAACCAGTGAGGATTGCTATATGCCATGATTTGCGCTTCTAAATCCTTTGATAACATCGGAATAAATCGATACTTTTGTGATCAGCATTCAAAACAATGAATATTTTTGCTTTGAAATGATTGTCATGATTAATACTCCAGGAACATAAGTAGTAGTCAAAATCTCAGATAAACACAATTGTAACCCTTTGTTCTCAATTAAATTTGTGGATACTCATATTACATTACCGTCAAGTAGTTGTAATATGCTTTATTCCATATTATGGGGCTATATCAGGATGCTGCCAATGCTGTGCATGAAAAAAAAGACACACTGCCAATCTCTTGTTTACAGTTTTTTTATTGCACTTTTTAAATAATATGTTGACAGCAACAATGGTCAGAAATCGCATTTTAAATTCACTTTGATTGCCTTTAAGTACCTATACTTAAATTAATGTTGTTGTTATCTTCACACAAACCATGCACAAACTTAATAGCTTCCTGCGAGTGACCACTTTCATCTAATTGAAGTCTGCATGGGTGTTGCCAATAATTGCCTTTCAAAGTTATGAGCATGTCCAGCTTGTTAAAATGAGATGCACCTGGAAGGGTACAGACTCATTGTTGTTGGCTATTGTTTGTAGCTGTTGTTGCTCCTGTTCCTGCTGTTGTTGCTTTATGTTACTGCAGGGGTTCTCAATTATTTTAGCTGAAGGGGCAGAGAATGCCAAACATACTTGAAAGTTCCCTACTTGAGGGCCAAATATACCTGATTCTTACGTTTCCCTTTATATATATTTGAGCCAGTCGAGGGCCAAAAATCAATGGTTGACGGGCCGGATTTGGCCCGCGGGCCGCCAATTGAGAACCCCTGTGTTACTGTATATGTGTGTGTGTGTGTGGGGGGGGGGTAGTGTGCACACATGCACACACATAGGTCATGATCAATGCATGGGTGTCACATGAACTGCATATAACAACCATACATCAATCATGACCCACCCAGAGCTACTGCACATGAATTCAATGCACGTATATGAGGGGCATACTCATACACCAACACTTGGGAGGCATATATGGGATTCATCTGGAATATCCCATTTTGGCTACCCCAAATTTACTTGTTTACCCCCACCCCATACCCTGCTATTGCCAAGCAGTATCTGTAGGTATTTGTTACTTATACCTAAAATCTAAGATAACAAAATACACAAAATTTCATTGGTCATACCACATTGCAATCTGATGCAAAATTGTCTTTAGGTTACTTTTCTTCCCTTTAATGCCCAATCGTTAACATTGGCTATTTGAGATCCAAACAAGGCTAGACAAGTTATAGGAATGCAGCCAGTTAGCTGAGGTCATTTATTATACGGCTGTTCAAGTCAGTCTTGGCTGAAATTGTACCTTTTTTGAGTCTATTAGTTCTTTTCATAAAGTCCTCTGTAAAGATATCTGAGCACACAATATTATTGTTTCTGTCATTATGTGAGTAACAGAGAGCAACTTGTCATCCGGGCTTGTCATACACAATGTTTCTTCTTCAAAAAATATAATTTCCTGCAGTATTCCTCAGGATTCTATATTGGGACCATTGCTTTTAATTTGTATATTAATGACATCCGAAGAGTGGAAAATCACTTCATACAATTGATGATATACAAACTTTTTTTCACATAATGACTTTAATAATGAGCTTATTTTTGTGTTAACAACTCGCATAAAACCAACAAATTTCTCATTTCTTTGAAAAACCAACTTTATGTTACTTGGTGCTAACAAAAATACAAAGCAAGAAAATTCACTTTGCATCTATTTATACTCTAATAACAAATATAGTCAGGCAGATAATAATAGTAATAATTGTCACTTATAAAACGCTACAACAAAGTATCTAAGTGCAGATAACTCATCACTTCAAAGAATCACTTGCACAAAATTTCTTGGCCATCAAATTTATCAAAATATTACCTGGAAGGACCGTATTAACCATTTAACTAGAATTTTTAAGGAAGGTAGATTTTGTCATCAAGCTTAAGTACATCCTACTTCAATGAATCATTTCAAATCATTTCTAAAATTAAAAAAATATAGTTGCAGATACTAGAGGGGTTATAATAACCAGTTTGTTTCTTTCACAGCCATGACAGTTATCTTGCCAGCTCAAGTGGTTATATTCCTAACTGGCAATCAAGTATCATGATATCAAATTTCACAAGGTTCTACATTTTTCCCCTCATATCCCTATCGTCCCTAGAGGACATTCTGACGATCACTGCAAAAAAGGGAGGTAGTATTGTTGTTAGATCTAGGGGCAATCCCCCCTAAAACAAGGCAGGGGTCCACTCCATGATTTTTTTCAAAAGTGCATTTAAACGCAGTTAAGGGACGTTAGGAATATAAGCAATTCCACCTGAGCATTTACCTTGTTTATTTTTTACTTTAAAGAGAAAAAAGAAATACCAGGAAAACATTTGCTTTTTTTCTTTCTCAGTTTAGTCTTTTTACTTCACTATTTTGGAAATAAGTGTACAAACAGGCCCTCAAATCCAAACTTTTGGTGTGAAAATATAAATTGAAATAAATTCTGATGAACCAACAACCATTTTGGAGGTTTGTCAGATTATGTCAATTATGTTTTTAGCCACATTATACTGCAGTGGTACTATTTCATGCCTAATTTGTGATTTCCTAAGAAATGAGGCAAAAACCACATTTTCTTTGATTTTCCTTGATTTTGATCTTATATAAAAGCTTATGCCACAAAAAATGTCATCAACTTCACTTGTAAATAAAAAAAAAATGCTAAGAAAATTTACAAAATTAATGAAATTTGACCTTTTGCCTATATACAAATAGGCTAATCAAGATCAGAGATCCCTGATTTCAATAACAAAAACAAAATCAAGGATTATTTATTTTCTACAGTTAAACTATACTTTTAATTTTAATTAAAACAATTGAGGATGTCTGTAATTTGAAATGTAGTATTATTGCTACTTTAATCGAGAAATAGTTTGTCAAAATATGAAGATTTCTTAAAGGTGCTTGTCCTGATTTTTGTCTATCGTGTTATGAGAGCCTGACACTTGTATACGCTGACCAACAATTACCGTGGGAAACAAACTTGTGGTTTTTTTTTTTTTTTTTTTTTTTTTGTAAATAAAAAAAAATGCTAAGAAAATTTACAAAATTAATGAAATTTGACCTTTTGCCTATATACAAATAGGCTAATCAAGATCAGAGATCCCCGATTTCAATAACAAAAACAAAATCAAGGATTATTTATTTTCTACAGTTAAAGTCTGACTCAGAGATTTCAGAATATAATTTTTTAATCAAAGCTTCAATTTGCCACGTCTAATTGAAGCAAATTTTGGTCCCTGAAACACTCCAGGGGTGGTTCCCCCAATCAACTTTCGTTGGGCTTCCTGTCTGAGGGTGTAAGTCCACTCCATGTAATTGCCCATGTGACGTGCCCAAAAGGATGTCATCGGCCAATTGGGGCTGGTGTTACCTCGGTATGTTACGGCCTTGTGACAGGGCCACCAATCAGCGAGTGGCTTAGTTAAAACTTGGGGTTTCCCGCGAATTTTGTCTGATGTGGGTAATTTTGCCTCCTTTTTGTCACAATCCGGCTGGAGGAAGACAGTGCGGTATGGTTCCGAAAATCTTGACCCTCCCACCCAAGTGGGTACTGGGTTGGGGTCCCCTCAGGGTGGGTGCACTGAGGGGTGCACCACAGGTTGGTGGCATTGGTTTGGCTTGTCCAGGGGCTGGGATCATCCCTCCTTCGGCTATGCATAATGTTTGCCTTGGGTAAACCTTACCCTGTATGGGTAGAGGGGGATGAAGCCAGCCTCTGGCTTAGTTTTCTTGAGATTGGCCAATCGCATTGGTTCCCTATTTTGTGTTGGCACGGTTTAAGTCACCCCATTTCCTACTGGAAATGCTTGTGTGTATCACCAGTGTGTTGTCAATAAATTGGTCACTGTCTATCCAGCCCTTCCTGCAAACAATGTAATTACCGACTCCCTGTGTTTCTATCGTGTGTATTTGAAAGAGTGATTTCTGGGAGCAATATATTAATTAAAAATAGTCACATAGAACTAAAGATAGTCACCTAGAATGCTCAATTCCAAAGTTTGAGATGAATCGGATTTTTCGTTTTGATGCAGTAAACATTTATGTGTATATAACAGTGCCATAGGATACTGTGTATAACAAAATTTCCGGATCCGGAATTTTTAAACAAAGATGTGATTTTCTATATGAAGGGCTGTGATTTGAGCTTAGCTTTTTCACACAGTGATTAGTATATGGACAAGCATTATGTACATGCAAAAAACACAATTTGTTTGAAAATTGAGGGCGCCCTCATCGGGAAATCTCTGAGTCGACCTTTAAACTATACTTTTAATTTTAATTAAAACAATTGAGGATGTCTGTAATTTGAAATGTAGTATTATTGCTACTTTAATCGGGAAATAGTTTGTCAAAATATGAAGATTTCTTAAAGGTGCTTGTCCTGATTTTTGTCTATCGTGTTCTCCACTTGATATGAGAGCCTGACACTTGTATACGCTGACCAACAATTACCGTGGGAAACAAACTTGTGGTTTTGATGCTAGACACGATAATGCGTAGTGCAATGCCCTATTCACTACTGTCCTAATATTGATGGTTAACCATAAATACGGTAGTTTTTTGTCAGTATCTTCGGAAAGAAATAGATTTGGAAGCTGAAATTTGAAGAGGACAATGACAAAAAATACGGCCTTTCATCTGATATCAAAATTGATACTACTTCGGTTAAATCAGGGGGGTCCCAAAGACGATCGGAACAAGCACCTTTAAACCGAAACATAAAATAATGTGAACCTTACCTGAGGGCACCACAGCCTTAGACTCCTGTTGCATTGCCCGCACTTTTTCAACAAGAGCTCTTAGCCTGGGTGTTTGCGCCCTCTCTTGAGCAAGCTTTTTCCTTCCTCCCAGCATTGACCGCACAGCAGCATGCCGGAATCTGGTGATTATAAACAAATTGAAAATGGCATTATTGCAAAGGTATACGAAACACATAAAACACACACCCACAAATAAACACAAAGATTTAAAAAAAATCAAAGTAAACTTCTGTGTACATTATATTTTTTATGATTAAGTATGTTCACTACCTATTATTAAAATGTTAACCCCTGTATGCATCTTAATCCTCTTCTCACTGCAGGCATTTAGTCAAGTGAATGCAAGAAGGTCATAAGTGCAATAGCTGCCATTTGTCAGAAATTTTTAAGAAAGATGCTATTGTATCAAGTCTTTTGTCAGTGGCTTTTGAAATGGTTCTTCAGGAGACTGTGTCACCTGAAGAACCATTTCAAGAGCCACAGACCTAGGGAAAGATAAATTGAGTTTTCTTAATACATGGCAGCACACAGATGCACCACGTGGCAGCTATTGCACTTACAACCTTCTTGCATTCACAATAGTTGTACAGAGATGGCTTCTCAAATGACTAGTTATTTACTAGTTTTCTCTAAACCACTAACCTATAACAAGGCTTATTTGGACTCATTTGAATCCAATTTTCATGCTGATACCAAATATGGTAATGAAGATGTGTAATTATGTACCCCATTTTAAAGTTCTACATGTAACAATTTTTCTTTTATATTTGGCCTTAGGGTTAAGGTATTTGTTTGTGTTAGGCCATAAAAAAGAATTGTTTCCTGTAGAAGGGGTACATATGGAACTTTTCCTATTTTGAAAAAAAGGCACATTCAGAAATTTTGTGTTAAATAAAATCTGCTGTTTCACATCACTAACAAACATGAAAACCATCTACAGTATAATGAAATATTTTAACAGGGTTAAAGAGACACTGGCACATTTGAAAAATAGTGCGCCCTCAAGATTTTAAAAATTTATATTTTTGCATGGTTGTAAAGCTTTTATATACATTAGCCCTCACCTGAAATGATTACGACCAAATCAGCGTCCTTATGGGTAAACAGAACAATTTTATAATTAATGTCGCCGGCGACATTAATTCAGCAGACGACAGAAATGGCATTTAACACAAGAAAATGCATGCCGTATGCATGTTTCCCATGGCATGCACACTGTTTGACCGGTCTGTGACCTTTGTGGTTTTAATATCAATGAGTACGAGTCTATGATATTCATGTAATATACACATTCGTTGATTACAGTTATGGAAAACATAAAAGGAGCCTACAAATTGCCTGGATGTCTTTAACCTCTTATTAACGACCCTATCTGTTTTTGAGTATGTTATTTTTATGTGTAAAATGTATCTCTATTCTTCCAATGACCTAGACTATTATTTGCAAGCAAATTGAAGAAATTTAATATTTTGTGAAAATATGGCAGTGCCACTTTAATCAGGTGTGAAGCCAGCCCGGTGGTTTTGAGGGGTAGTATATAAAGGTGCAAAAAGTGTCCTGAACACAGGCGAAAATTGTGATCTTTTCCTCCCCGATTTTTCTTTAACATTTTTTCGAGCAGGCACTCTGCCCCCTCAGTGACCACACTGGCTATGCCCCTTGGGTTAATGTTTCACGATTTATACAAAACTGTACACCACTGCATGTTTTCAATTTGCAGTGTCAACCAGCTTAACAGTCTACACTGTGGGTTAAAAATGTTTTGCACTTCACCTAGTGCTCATAAAAAATTATAAAAATAGATACACTTCATATTACCCACTTTACAGTGTAATTAGAAAAAAAACAAATTTTAGTTAATTAAATACAACAACATTATCAGCTGAATCCCAGAGGGTGTTTTGAACCAATCCCACAATGCATTGCAATGTGCCTATACTACACTGTACTAAAACACATGTCAGTTCTAAGTGATAAAAAATATTCAAGAAGTTTGATCATTATAAAAATTCCTTAAAGGTGAATTTTGTGATTCCAGCACCTTCTGTTTTATTCATTGTTCACTAGATATCATTGAGAAAAGCTTATTCACGAAGTATGAGTTGGTCCCGATCTTGCGGTTTTGTGTTATGAGCAACTGCTTATTTCCCACGGTCCCATAGGCCACCGTGCTGTAATTTCTGTCTGTTTACAGACAGAAAATACCAAATTGCGAATCTCTTACAGATACGGCCGAATTTGCACCTAAGATTGGGTACACATGGATTAAAAAGGGTAATGGTTCAGTTGATATAAAAATCCCAACCTTTTTTAGGTAAGTCGGGGGGACGAGGTTGTGGACCAAAAAATGCCCCTTTAAGTATTAGCATTTTATGGGCTAAAATGAGTGAAAAATCATGATTTATGTGTTAAGTATAGGATTTTGTGGGATCACATGACCCAAAACTGGTGCACTGTTGGATGGACTCAATACACCCTCTGATGGAATCCTATGACTGCAACTAGTCCTGCTCTTTGGATGAGCATGGGTATCTGATCAACATACCCCCTCTTGCCCATTCTCAAATCTGGATTGAACCATCTATAGCCTCACAACATCAGAATACAATATTTTCCCTTTTCGTCTCCAATGTATTTATGCACGCCTATGACATTTTACCTTGGAAGTCCCTTTCTGTGTAAACCACTTGAGGAAAGCTGTTATTTTTGAACGATGGCCAGGGAGCGGATGGAACTGAGCAATGATCATACAGTTAGCTACAATACTTACACCTCGGGACTTACACAAAAAATTACAGAGGGCACTTACACATAATGTACGGAGCACAATATTATATGACCAGTGACAAAGTGATTGCATTAAACCATGCATAATACATAGGTGACATAAAAGAATTTCCCTCCCATGTTGTGCATTTGATTTTATAAGAAACTGAAAAGAGAAAATGGTCACTACCTGTAGCATTTGATTTTAATAATCTGACACACTTGCATGAACATGCTTTTTCTGTGAAGGGTTTCTGAATTTATAAGTGTGTCAGAAAAAAAGTGTGTCAGATGGGTCAGGTTACGGAAACTCCCATGGATTTAAGAACAAACCTAACACTTACTCTGCCCATCTAAGATGGCTGCCAATCAGTGCTTCCAAATTATGCAGACTTCATAAATGTTAAATTTTGAATTACTAATATGAAAATGCTTTTTTTCATCATAAAAAATACTCATGAAGAATCAGGGGCGGCACCAGGGTAAAATCATAGGAGGGGCGAAACATCATGGGGGGGGGCGAAACCGTTTTTGGTTAAAAACCCCTAATTTTTGCGCAATTTATTGCGTAAAACCCCTGTTTTTTCCCCCTCCGCCACCCCCCTGGCGCTGCCCCTGGGAAGAATATTTTGACAAGAATTTCAAATTCTGATTGACCAGAATTGCTTTCAAAGGTTAATTCTGATAAAAACTTCTCACATTAATCCATGCCTTGCCCCTTAAGGTCAACAACCTTTTTAAAGCATTAGAATTAGGATTACAATTGGGTTTAGGGTTAGGGTTAGGATTAGAGATGGATTTAGGATTAGAAATTACATGGAAGATGAGCCCAGTTTTTTTTTTCAATTTCACTAGATAAATTTAGTAGTAGTTATCCAAAGTTTACTATAAACTTAAAGCATCACTAGAATAAATTAATAATCACCAGATAAATTTCAAAGGTATAACAATTTTAAAACCTTTTCTGCCAAAAAAAAAAATAAAATAAAAATTAAAAAATAAATCCCAGGCATCTTTAGGTTATGCAACAACAACAAATAACACTATATAAGTATCCACCTGGTGATTGTAACAGCATAAGCCATGGTGAAGCTGTATCTGTCCAAATGATTGAATGCTGCTGCCTATTGCTATTGTATAGTAGGCCAGTCAAAATAGAATGAATGCTGCCTTAACCCAACACTAATTGCAACAGAATCAATTCCAACAGAATTGTATTGAGAATACCTTTAAAAACAACATATCAAAAGTCTACTAAAATCAAAGGAGTGGAACATATATTTTTAAGGAGTTTGGAGCGAGATTCTGGAACTACGGGGTAACTAAGGACTTGCCAAGACTCGGTTGTTAAGCATGAAGCGTACAATTCTCGGCGTGCTTATTCAATGCAAAAGTTAACGTGCGAGAATTTTACGCGAGCAATGTGTACGCACGTAGGCGTTTGGTGGAACAATCACGCGTTTCGCAGTTGAGCGCCAAAACACAAAATAATTCACACACATTTCGCTAACCGTTGCTGGTACATCTTTGCCAAGATGCTGGTAGGTTTCTGTCATCGGCCCGGTATAATGCTCTTCTCGGCCGATGTAAAGTTGAAATGAATAATGTAATTTTGGAACTCTAAAGGGAATTCTGTGTTGGGAACAATCGATTCCGAATGACAGAGTGATCCGACATAAGCCTACTCACAATAATTAGACACACTGTAGGCCTAGTTTGTAACTTTTTGGCTAATTTTTACTGAAAGTATTATTTAAATTAGATAAGACTATAATGAAGGCCGCACATTAAATGTAAATAAATATAAATAAAATTGTTCGTTTTAAAATATTTTAAATATGAAGACCTGGCATTACGGTGTTGCTTACAAATGATTGAAAAACTTTATGCTAATGAACAAAAATGCAAATTATTCAAATGACGCTTGCTTCCTGATACAATACTCTGAATATGAACCACAAATTTGAAAATCACAAGATATCATGCATGTAGAAACGTCTTAATTTGTAAGGAACCTTATATTCCCTTTTTTCACCATGTTCTGAGAAAAATGAACAAATTATGAACAGGAAAAGGAAGAAAGAGAAAAAAATAGAAGTTATAATTGAAAATAAAGTAGACATGATAAAATTTGATATTTCAATTATAAAACAATAAAAAATGGAGTCCGAAAACACGGAAATAGAAAATTATGTAAACGTAAAAATAAATAAATATCGATAATAAAAAGTGCGTTTATAATTGAGTAATAGCGCGTCTTAGCGGTGACAAACAAAGTCATCACGCGCGTGATTTCCACCGAGCTGCGTAGTCGTTGCGCCTCTGAACGTGCATGACGCAAAGTAGAGCGCAGATTGTTAAGAAATTTCCCAGAATTTACTTGTTTTTTCTAATTATTTAAAAAAGTAAGACGGAAACCACATTTTTTTATTTCGGTATTTGAAAAAGCTCTCTCCGGGCATAAACATATGTGAAAACGAAAATTTTCTATAGAAAGATTTTGTTACTTATGAATAATTTTGTCGACAGTTTTGTTATTTCTCCATAGTACCCTACAGTAAAAATGTCAAAAAAATACCTTTTTTGGGACGAATTTTTCTCAAAAAGTAAGACGGAAACCCCCATTTTTTATTTTAAAAATGTTATCAGCATAGATGAACACACCTTATATCAAAATATAAAGAAATTCTATAGGCGAATTCTATCTCGCTCCAAACCCCTTAAGGGGGTAAGGTTTATACAGGGGTCAAAATATGAAAAGTATCAAAACGCGTTGAAAAGTATGCCAACGTGTTCGTTACATTTCCAGGATTAAAAAAGGTATAGTTTGCCATATCTGCAGGTTATAGTTCAATAGTTATGAGTCAAAATAGGTTCAAGGTCACAATGGGGGTAAATTTTCAGATATAAAAATGGTGTCAAATTGTTCGTCTAATGGTACAGAACCCGAAAATATACTGGTTGCACCATCTATAATATTCGTTGCATAATTGGAACGCAAAATGTGACTGGGGCTACAGGGTCTATGGGAGGTCACTAGTTATAGCTCTGTAATTCTTATATAGAAAGTTCAAACAAAAATCTATTACATTTACTTATCTAGTGGGACAAATTTAACAGTTTACAACCAGTCCGATCAAAATCGGACCATTCTATGAATTTTACCCCAGGATGACCTTGAACTGTTATGAGCCTATTGTACTAAAATTATAGCGCGTAGATAGGGCAAACTATACTTTTTTTTTAAACCTTAGGAGTAGCCCAATAAACTGGCACATCATTTAAATCAATTTGAACAATTCTAATTTTTACCCCTGTACAAACGTTTCCCCCTTATTTCTACATGTTCCACTAGGTTGATTTTGGTAGACTTTTAATATATTATTTTTGGACTATTTCAGAGTATATTAACACCAAAATTGTTTCTGTTGCAATTTGTGTGGGGTCAAATCATACAATTATTGGACTATAGAGCAAATTACACAAATGGCCATATTCAAAGCTGAGTGGGCAACACAAAGTGGAAGGATATGTAATGAGATACTGTTTAAAAAATATGAAAAATACTTGAGCTGGCTTCACATGACTGTGCGAGAAAAGTAACAGAGTCTAATCTTATTTCATTTATTTTGGCCAGAAAAGTGACCCATTTATTTTTTGGAAAAAATGTGCCAAAAAGGTCTGAAAAGCCTCCATTTTCTTTTTGCTCAAAATAAGATTAACAATACTATCAGTAATTCACCTGAAAGAGTCAAAATATTTGACACTTGCAGGAATAGCTTAAAAGTGAAGGATAAGTCTGTAGAAATCTCATAAGTTATTTTTTCAAACTTAAAAATTGAAAAGGAAGAAAACAGCAAAGTTTAAAGATATGAATTTCCATTTAATTATGTGTTTTAGTAACTGTTCGTACGGACAATAATGACTGAAATATATGATTTTGTCCTTATTAGGTTGCTTTTGGGCTATCACTTAAAAGGTATGTTAGGATACCCACACATGTTACATGCATGCAAAAATCTGATTTTTTTATAGTTATTTTTTGATTTATCAAAACACTGATAGTGCCTTTTAGCAATTTTTGTTGGATATCATCTGCACAACAACTCAAACAGAATAGATATGATGTCCTGTGACTGACTTAAACCAAAAGGAAAATTGTGGATTTGGGCAAAAAATCAGCAAATTGGGGGGGTCACTAAAGTTTGGCAAAAATCAGCAAATTTGGGCCAAAATTTGATAAAAATCCCAAAAATTCACTCTTTCCTCCCAAAAAATTCTCTTCTGTCCCAGAAAAAAGAAATATGGCACTGCCACTGCTCACTCAGGACCTAAACCCTATGGCACACATTTGCTCTGACTGATCTTGGCTGATGTATATGGTGTAACAAAAGTTACATCTGTAGATCAGCTTGCTGTAAGCCACATACAATTTGAATATTTTCTATTAAAGAAATTAATCTTTATGAAAGCTGAAATTACCTTGGACCATCAGTTCCCAAGTCATATTTAAGTAATGGTTTGAATGATAAGAGGCAGAAGAAATCACATATTTACTCAGGCAATATCTCAAGATGACCTTTGGAAACTTAAAACTTATTATTATAACACATTTTGTGGTGGAATACCTTCCTTCTGACAGGAAGAAAAGCATTTACACTTTGAAAGCTGCCACTCATGAAAACAATAGGGAAAACGGATGATCCCCAGATGCTTTTGGCAACATCAAACTTATTATCATAACACACTTTGTGGGAGTATATGTTCTTAATCTGACACAAAAAAGGACATTTACACTTTGAAGGCTGTGATTCGTGGAATGATCTTGAAAACGGATGACCATTAGACTCTGATGTCGACCATGCGGTTAAACACTTTGTTGCTATCTTCTGAAGATAGTACATTAGTTCATTTCATCATGTGAATCAATGCAATAAGGTCATAGGTGCAATAGCTGCCATGTGATAGATTTGTGTGCTGCCATGTATTAGAATAACTCTCAATTGACCTTTTCTTGAGTCAGTGGCTCTTGAAATGGTTCTTCAGGCAACTGTATCACATGTGAACCATTTCCAGAGCCACTGACCAAAGACTTTGCATAATAGTATGTTTGATGGGAATTTCTGACAAATGGCAGCTATTGCACTTATGACATTCTGGAATTCACACAATTTACAGCATTTACCACCTGAGGTCTACCACCTTTCTTACAGTATCTCTGATTGGCTCTTTACATGATTTAGCATGATATAACATCAAAATAGACCTTCTATATATCTATATGCACCTTTATGCTTTTCCTTTCCATGTCTGATTGGCAAATTACATCACATAAACCTATGAAGATCCAATCAAATGGAGGGTTAAATAGAATAACCCATTATGCGCATCATCAGAGAGTAAAGTAAATTATTTTGTGTATTTGGCAGAAAATGGTCCAACTTTGATTCCAAAATATTAGCAATTTGTGTAATTTTTCCACATTTCAATGCAGAAATTAGCTGTACATTGCGATCATTCTTGAAGGGATGACTGCATATTTGGATCACCCTATACACTGCTTTTAATTAGGTATTCCAGCCTTCTTGAATACCTGCAGATTTTCACACTTTGTTTGAAAATCCATAAAAGAATAACATGCATTAGTCATTTCGCAATGGCTTTGCATACAAAAAGCCATTACAAAAGCGGCTGACGTGAAGTGAGCGAAAGACATTACGCTTTCTGCTCATTCAAATGCCGTATTTTAAGCACTTCCAAATATAGTTCCATACATCTGTCGTTATTAGATGTTTGGGGGGAAATTCAGATCAATGTAGCATTTTGTTCACACCACTTGATTAAAAAAAAGTAAACTGTTTGTACTCATGCAAATACCTTTCTATTCTTAGTCCAAAGATATATATAAAACAACCCTTTTGAAAGGAAATTGATAAAATAGTGGATATATATATAACATTACATGCTTGTGTATTGTGTTAGAATACTATACAAATATCAATTGTTGAAAATTGAATGGAAAAATAATTATAGCATTTGAGTATTTTTAATAATAAAACCATAGTATACTGTGACGTGATATCTCTTTATGGGAAAATGAAAACTCTCCATTTACACCACATCTCAAAATGTTAGGCAAGATGTGTAGAAAAAAAGGTATTCAGCCACTTTGCTGTTGGATGTAATATGCTTTCAGGCCTATAAATAAAGCCTTTAAAGTACAGCTTATTACAAACAGTGGGTTTCCTAAACACACTACTTTTCTCTATTCTATTCAACCTTTTCAATATTTAATCCTCACATTCAGCCAGATATGAATTAGCAAGCATTCATTTTGCCAAGCATTGATAAATAAAGGCAGCGCTTGGGTAATCACCTATTGGTACAAATTCTATAACTAAATATAAGATTTAGGAACATCTAGAGTTAAATTAAAAAAGGTCAGTTTGAGCAGGAGGGGTCAGGTTTGATTAAAGGAAGATCATTTGTAATGGTTATAGCACAACTCACTGGGGTCTATATGCATTCAAATAGTCTACAAACTGGCATACATGACTCACTACTTTTGTTTGGTGTTTTGGCAAACACCGACACCATTCGGATGGGGGGTATTCCAATAGTGTCCAAAAATTGACCCTAATGAAGGGAAAGGAACGATTTATCCATGGATATCTGTCTCTTTCTTACCAATTTTCCCTCAACAAATTTTTCTGATGGGGTACTCCCCCCCCCCCCCCCGCTGCCACCCCAAGCTTTGCCCCTGTCTGTGTCTTTTATTTGTAATGTGATTTACATGTATCCATTTCATGTCTTATAAACATGTGCACACATGCACACGCATGCACACACACAACCACACTTGCACAGGCCAGTTCTGATATTTCAATATTTGAAAGACATTTTTGAAATGAAAATAATTCTGAAATCAAGACTTTTTCCAATTTGAGAAGAAACTTCTGAAGTTAGAAAATTTCTACAAGTTTAAAAGTAAGAAATTTGCCGATTTTTAAATTAAAGGTGCAACGAGAGATTTCACATATCAGGTGTCCCATAAAAATCAAAAGTACTGATTTGAAAGGATTAAGCCGAGAAATGTTTCTTTGGTACAAAAATTGTGAAATTTCTAATTTCGTATAGGAGCAAATACAAAATTCAGCCTATGTTTTACATTGAAATACAAGCAAATCAAAATCGCCTTTTTCTCTCTTTTACGACATTTTTGTAGCGAAATACGAGGCATGAAATCTATTGAGTGTCTAATATATATGAAATTACTATTATGACACAATATTTGGGTGCCTCAAAATCTCTCGTTGCACCTTTAAGAGATTTATCACTGTTCATTTTGAGAAACTTGAGCAAAACTAATGCAAACTGAATCCAAGAAAATATTCAAGGTGGGTGTTGTGATCATGTGGAAGCATATCACAAAAAATACTGTAAGTTAAAACTTACAAGATCCCCCTGGCGGGGAGCAAGCTGTCAGGCAGCAAATTCTGCATATTAATTAGCTCATTAACATACATAATTTACATATCGTATGCCCAAAATGTAATAAGGTTGAGAAATCTTCAACCTACTTCATTCCACCAAGTTACAACATTATACGTCTTATGGAACTCCAGATATTAGCAGTTGCATTTTGACAAATTTAAAGGAATGCCCTAACCCACATATATCATGCACTTCAAATTCACCGAAAAGATGCGTGCCATGATGGGGTTTCATGTAACGAAGGAATTTTGTGTATCTGATGCATGATGTATCGTTTCAAAGATACAGCACAAACCAGCCAACCTAACTAAAATGGAACACACACAGATACACACACAGAAGGAATCTGTGGTTGCAAAATCCCCCTTGCCCTTTTAGGCCAGGGGGGCAAAAAAATTGATTCTACATTTTGAGAGAAATTGGCCCACCTGTTTGGATAGTAGAAGCAAAAAACATGCACCAAACTGGCCCAGGGGACAAGTGTGTGTGAGAGTTAATGTGGTTGACCATGCACATTTGGGGATGTTTTTGTTCAAAACATAAAAGGAAGCATTTCCCGGGCCTTAAAGTTAACTGGGATAATGACACAAATTAAAACTTTATTCTGATACCAAAATCTAAGTTTTGATGAGGGTAAAGTGTGGGGGATTGTCGATCAGGTCAAAATTTATTTGTAGCCCAATTCTTGGCCAAAAAAACATGGCCCCAATCCCAAGTTGCTATCACAACCACCTAAAAAGTTATAGCAGAGAAAGGCAAAAAAGTAGTGAGCCATATACACAACATCTAATTGTGTATGCCTTGTACATCGGCCTCAACAGCATCATGGCAAACACTAGGGTAAAATAAAGAGATGAATTTTAAAAAGCATTCCAAAGGAAAAGACAACTTCCAATTCATCGCAGCATAAAAAAAATAAAAATCATTATTAGATAATATCACTTTCCCCTACTCACCTAGCTAATGCCCTGGCGAATTTAATAAATGCACATGCATTGGCAGGAGAAATGAAAATGAAAGCATGTTTATATAAATGTTACATGGCCAGCAGACATGCAAAAACATCATGGTTGACTCCCACAAGAGAAAACTCTCCGATATATTGATGGAGAGATAATTTGGTCCACGTAATCTTTTGATGACTTGTGGTAGTGTTTGTTTTTTTTTTTTTTTTTTTTTAGACTCACATGCTGTCACATAAATTGGGTTTTTCATACGTGCGTGAAATGTGGAAACTCATTTTGAGACGTCTCTTCTAAGTTGGTTGTGTGTGCATGTGTGCGTGTTTTGTGATCTAATGGGATTGATTAATTTGCAGTCTGTCTAATACATGGTGCTAGACTGTGCACAACATTAGGTGTGATGGGGGAGATTAACAGTTTGAAGTTATAGTTTGCCTTGCGTTCATAACTTGATGAATTATCATAACTTATGATAATGGTACTTTTTGTGACAAATTTTGCCAATAGTTCTAAGGATTGAAATTTTAACCACTTAGTTCTCCAGGTATATATGGATGAATATTTATTAATCTTTCCCCGGAGATGTCCATCGTTTTCCTAGCGGACAGCATCAGAACAGTTCTGATGCTATCTGCTAGGAAAGAGATGGACACCTCTGGGACCTAACACCAATAGATGATATCTATCGCTCCTCTACCAACCCTGGCTATTTAGCTCAATTAGTAAGAGTACCGTGCTAGTAATGCAAAGGTTGCTGGTTCAAGTCTGGCCAAGCGCATATGGGTTTTTTAACACTTGCATGCACTGGTCATCTCCAGAGAAAGATTAATAAATATTCATCCTTGTCTAACTGGAGAACAAATATAAATTGTATATGTAAATACATCGTTCTGATGCAATCCGCTAGGAAAACAATGGACACCTTTCGGCCATAACCCCTATAGATCTCTATCACTCCTCTACCAACTCTGGTTAGTTAGCTTAATTGGTAAGAGCGCCATGCTAGTAATACAGAGGTTACAGTGGTTACCGGTTTGAGTCCGGCCAAGCGCATGTGTTTTTTTTTTCAACACTTGCGTGCGCTGGCCATCTCCAGGGAATATTCAGTTCCAACGAGTGCCAAGAAAATTGCTTGTGAAATAATAAAGATGCTGTGATGATCTGAAAGGGGACACTTCTAAGTGCTAATATCAGCAGTTTTAGGCAGCCCCCTCTCTTGGAAATCCTCTGAGTTTCTTAGATTAGAAGACATTAGAGGAATGGAGTAGAAATGGGGTAGAACCTGTAAACATTAATCAGAGCTCTTCCCCATCTGACTCTTTCAACTGTGTTCAAAAAGGTCACAGGTTCAAATCCTGGATGTCATTTCTGTTACGTGTTGTACAAGTTTAAAATCATTTATCATTTGTTACCCATACATTTAAGTTCTTTCCTCTTGAAGAGATATGTTCTCTATAATGAATTTGACATTTTTTTTCACCCCAAGGGAATAAATTATAAATTCATCACACTTGCACAAATGACAAGTGCACAATTATTGAATATTGAAACATGTATCCTATCCTGGGTGTTTTGTTTTGCTTTTTGAACCACACCCATTACTTTGTACCCTACAGATTTCACATCCTGTTATTTCACAACGTGAATTTATTTAAAAAAAGGACCTTATAATTAGCCAACAAATTGACCTTCAGACTCTCTTCACTCCATTTGATAATTGACTTCCTATTTGTAATAATAACAACACAAATATTTCACAAACTCTCACATGTCTATGTTAAAGGAGAGCTTCCATCCTAAATTGTTGTCAAAATATGTGGTCAAGTTTGTCTTGTTGGTCTTGAGATCAAATTGTATCATCTATGGATTAATTATTGAATAGTTCATGTGGGGCATTCATGTTGGGCCTGACTGGAACATTCTTCAATTGTCATAGCCAGGTGTTCCGTGGAATGTCATGAATGGACCAGATATCTTAACAGCAGCTGCAGCACCTGTGAAAGCCTTTCAATGTAATATGTTACTTCTTCCACCCTCAGAATTTTACCTTTGCCCAGGGGGCATCAATTGCTACTAAATTGTAGGGGTAATTATATATTAGGGCCAAAATGTCTCAATGGGTTTGTGTTAGTGAAATTGTGTCTTGCTTCCCCCTCCCCTTCAGATTTTTTGAACCGTCGTTAACAAAATTTGGGTGTACACGGCAACCGCAGAGAGCCGGAAAATTTTTAAAACACCCCCATTGAGAATGGTCTGGGAACACCATGTGTGTTATTTGCATATGTTTACCATTTCAACAGAAATCATGTACATGGTAAGCAGGGCAGTAGGCCTAGTACAAATCATGGGGGAAAATTTGATGTGTTCCCCACCCCACAAAGCATGGGGGAAATGTCTCTCCCCTCCCTGGATTGACACCCATGCTTGCCCCTCTCGCTGCCTCTCTCTTAAGTCTTCACCTCTCGTAGTCCTCCCTCAACTCTATCCACCCTTAGAAAGGATGGTGTTGCCACTACTTGGTGCCAATACTTATCAAATAATAGTGTGTCAAATGGGATAATTGCCCATATTGGGGAAAGAACATAAGCCAGGAATTCATTCTATGCATGATATTTTGCACAATGTTCTACAAAGGTGACTATTAATTAATTTAATAGTTCAGCAAAGTCACTATGTGTTGTAGGTGACATCCACCAGCCAAGTCTGGAATGTTAGGTGAATGATATTGCCATGGGAAGTTATGGAAACTGAGAGAAACATGAAAATGACTGCAGAATACACTTTAAAACAAGTCACATGACAAACATCACCAGTGGCGGCACCAACATCATAATTTGATGGGCAAAATGGGAGAGTAGCAAGCAATTGTTTGTGGGGGAAAGATGGGTAGTGTTGTTTGGGGTAACCCTGTTGAAAATTAATATTTTTTACTATAGTCAAGGCCCGTTACCATTTGAAACCTTTGTACTGGATTTATAGTGATTTGGAAAAAAGACATTTGTTTTATGCATGAGGCTTAATTCAAATCATGCTAATTGGGCCTTGGATTTTTTTGGGGGGGGGGGGGGCACTGGGGTGCCAGAAAAAATTATTTGGGGGGGGAAATTCCCCCGGGTCCCCATGTGGTGCCACACAAACTGAACTGAAAATCACATGACAACCATTCATTTGCCTAATTAGGTAGACGGTTGGTTTAATGCTGAAACAAATATAAGCATGAGCGTACTTGACAATTTTCTCATTTGGGGTTGGTATATATACACAAGGCAGCTATGTTTATTGTGTAAAGTATGCCTAGCAAGATGGCTGCCTTATGCTTTATTCAATATACTGACAGGATATTGCAGTGTTTTGACATTGCGTACCACATGTGATACACAATATGCCAATGAGTGTTATTTTGTACACACGTTTATGTTGCTTGGAACTAGACGACTTTTGGTTTTATGGTTAAGGGAGTGACACACATACCATCTATACATGACACACAGAGGTTATAATGTATGACATTCATGTGTCATTGAAGCTGTGGTATTTTTAAATGACACTTTATACACATGACTTATACAATATTATTACAACTCTAATACAAATTTTCACTGTGTTATGTATCTGTGAAAGTGAAGCTGTCACTTGTAAGTGACGCATACACTGAATAAACATGACACAATGTTATTACATAAACATATTAATGTGTCTCATATCTCTGAAGTTGGACTCTGACAAAATGTAAGTGACGAACATACGTCTATACACACGTATCGCACAAAAAAGTTACACATTTTCTAATGTATCCTGAAATAACCTCAGACAATGCAAGTTAAAAGTGACACAAAACATGCTACACAGACATAGACACTTTATTAATGAATGCAGTCTGCATGCTCTTGATTGCGTACTGAGCCAATTCTGACATGCTTGTGTTACGTGCACGGTTTTGTTAAAACATGTCGGCATGCTTTTAGTGTGCGTGGTTATATTTTACCTGTTTCTATGGATGCTGGTTATCAAAATGCATGACAGAAAAGAAAGTAGAAGAGTAAGGGAGTAAAATGTGAGTCAAATTTCTGTTTTCCACTAGAGACTATTAGTATATGGGAGGGGGAATTGATGTCCCATTTAACATATCATTTGGGATCTCTGGGTAGAAAGAAACTGAGTTAAGAACTAATGTTATCTGTGATTTCAGCTGTGAAAGAGAAATTTTGTGGTGTTAGCAAACTTCAAACTTGAGAACTTAAGATTGTTCATGCTTAAGCTAAGGGGAATATCTACACCCATGCCTCTGTGATTAATCAAAGTTATAAAACAAAACAAAACCATGCTCATTTTAGAATTGTTAAGACAAGAACTACTGATTACCAGTGTAAAGAAAAGGAACAGCTCTATGAGCCAAGAATTGACAACAAGACTTTAACAAAGAAACATTCTAGAAACCACCAAGAATGTGTACAGACACAAAACAACGTTTTAATCTTTGTATTTTTGTCAGAAGAAATTGATTTTGTGAGAATCAGTGTTTTTATCTCAATGACATTATTAGTTTAAACCCAACTGTTATCTTTCAAGTGATGAATAGCGAGAGAATATTGACTCATTTGCATTGTTGTTGTTCTAAACTAATTTATTAAATTATGTAATGAAGACAATTTTCCTTAAATGAAATAAAAATCTAAATTTGTCTAATTGCCCCAATCTGGCTTTGTCATTCGTCATATCAAAAAATCAAGAGTTCTATTGGAAAATTTCCCAAACTTCATTTTACTCCAATGAAAAGAGAACAAATATTACTGTAGGTCTTGGCCATTATCTAGAGAATTTCCTTAAGTGAAATTTTAACCCAGCAAAAATTAAAAAAGTATTCAAACTTAACAACAATATATCAGCTCCCCAAAAGGTTATCAAGACTGAGTCCTACTATTATCATTATTATTTATTTACTACTTTTCAAAATGAAGTTGTGGCAATATTACAAATACAAAGGCTATATCTTAGACATACCTTGCTTTGCACCACTGTGCTTTTTCTTCTAAGATTGAGGTTGCATTGGCCGCTGTTTGTCTCCCATCATTCTCGCTGCTGCTTCTAAATCTCTTAGTACTCTGTAAGCAATAACGATAAAATCAAACATTTCTTTTAGCAATCGACTGATAACAGTAATCTGTCAAAAAAGTAACACCTATTTACTGAAGATAGCTGTTGTTTAACAGATAGTCATTGCTATCTCAGTAGGTAGCGGTTGTTAACATGATAGTCATTGCTTTATCTTCAGTAGATAGCTGGTACTGTTTGACAGATCGTCATTGGCTATCTTCAGTAGATGGACGTTACTGTTTGGACAGATAGTCATTTGCCTATCTTCAGTAGATAGCTATTACTGTTTTGACAGATAGTCATCGCTATCTTCATTAGATAGCTGTTATGTTTGACAGATTTAGTCGTTGCTATCTTCAAGATAGCGTTACTGTTTTGACAGATAGTCATTGCTATCTTCAGTAGGAGAGCTATTACTGTTTTGACAGATAGTCATTGCTATCTTCAGTAGATAGCTGTGACTCTGTTTGACAGATATCGTTGCTATCTTCAGTAGATAGCTGTTACTGTTTTGACAGATAGTCATTTTCTATCTTTCAGTAGATAGCTATTACTGTTTTTGACAGATAGTCATTGCTATCTTCAATAATAGCTGTTACTGTTTTGACAGATAGTCATTGCTATCTTCATTCAGTAAGATAGCTGTTACTGTTTGAACAGATTGTCATTGCTATTTCAGTATATAGCTGTTATGTTGACAGATAGTCATGCTATTCTTCCAGTAGATAGCTGTGTACCTACTGTTTTGACAGATATCATTGCTACTTTCAAAGACAGCTTTAAACTGTTTTGACAGACATTCATTGCTATCTCACTTCAGTACCAGCTGTTATTGTTTTTAAGCAGAGTTGCTATCTTCAGTAGATAGCTGTTACTGTTTTTACAGAGAGTCATTGCTATCTTCAGTAGACACTGTTATAGTTTTTGTGACAGAGTGTTCTTCAGTAGATAGTTACTGTTTTTTGACAGTCATTGCTATCTTTTCAGTAGATAGCTGTTACTGTTTTGACAGATTACTGTTTCAGTCATTGCTATCATCAGTAGATAGCAGCTACTCTTTTTTGGTAAATGGCCATTGCTATTTTCAATCAAGATAACAGTAGCTATCTGTCAAAACAGTAACAGCTATCTACTGAAGATAGCAATGACTATCTGCCAAAACAGTAAAGCTGTCTTCTGAAGATAGCAATGATTATCTGTCAAAACAGTAACAGCTATCTACGATGAAATAGCATGATTTTGTTCATGAATATTCATGAGGTGTAATAACAATGACTATCTGCCAAAACAGTAAAAGCTATCTACTGAAGAAAACAGTAATGGCTATCTACTGAAGATAGATGTTACTGTTTTGATGGATAGCCATAGCTATCTAATGAAGATAGCCATGACCATCTGTCAAAATAGTAACAGCTATCTACTGAAGACAGCAATGGCTATCTGCCAAAACAGTAACAGCTATCTACTGAAGATAGCTTTTATTATATACCTCATAGATAGATCCTTGTCATCTGATTGGTTAAATGAAAGTCACATGACATGGTATATTTTCACTAATTCCGCATAAAATGTGTATAGTACCTTTTTTGCCCGGTATAGTACTTTTTCTGCCCGGTATAGTAACTTTCTGCCTGGTATAGTAATTTTTTGGACCAGTATAGTAACTCTTTGACCGGTATAGTAATTTTCTGCCCCAGCTGTAGTCTCGGTACTGCAGCTGAAAGGATCTATCTATGAGGTATATAAACAAATATTAACTGCCCTTTATTCGGTGATCTCAAGACCGTACTATTTTCCCTCAGCTCTGCTTCGGGAAAATAGTACGGTCTCTAGATCACCTCGGGTCAATAGATTTGACTATGTCCCTCATGGGCAGTCAATATTTATATACTGTTTTGACAGTCATTGCTATCTACGAAGATCGCAATGACCATACGAAAACAGTAGCAGCTATCTACTGAAAATAGCAATGACTATCTGCCATAACAGTAACAGCTATCTACTGAAGATAGCAATGACTCTGTCAAAACAGTAACAGCTAATCTGTTGCCTGTTTTGACAGATAGTCATTGCTATCTTCAGTAGATATCTGTTACTGTTTGAGACAGATAATTGGATATCTACTGAAGATTGCTATGATTCATCTACAAAACAAACAGTACAGCTATCCAATGAAGATAACAATGACTATCTGCCAAAACAGTAACCAATATCAACTGTATATAGCAAATGACTGTCAGCATTATTGACAGAAATGACTGTCAAAACAGTTAACAGCTATCTACTGAAGATAGCAATGACTATCTGTCTAAACAGTAACAGCTATCTACTGAAACAGTAACTGAAACTGAAGATAGCTGTTACTGTTTCAAAATATAGTCATGCTATCGACTGAAAAGTGCATCACATGACCCAAATGAATATATTCAAGAAAAGTCACAGGAAAAAACACCTATTTTCCCTAGGGAAATAGGCGCCTATTTCCCTCTAGCCTCGACACCCGTGTTATCAGTTCCTTTATCGGTTGTTTCGCTGTGGTCAATACGACTGTTGACGTTATGCATGAGCATGCACAGACTCTTACTTGTATTTCTCAACGTATGTGTACGTTCGTATTAGTTATTGCTCTGAAAGGAACTTTGACACATTGTTGAGGCTATTTCGTCGACACCCATAGCAATAACATGGCTGCGCCCATGCGTTGCAATAACCTGGTGGGAAACCTTCTACCCACAGACTTCTACACCGGAAATGAGAATACAGGGAAAGTGTTAAGGAAAACTAATTTATACGTATGTATGTCAGTGTTTGAGGTGTTTTGAGGAGTTGTGTAAGGATATTAACACCAGTGATTACCGCGGGTGTTTTTATTTTAATGCCATGGAATGGATAACGCTGATCTCAACGCTGCATGACATGACTGCATGTGCACGGCCACGGAAACAGAAAGGTGAGCTATATTATGCAGTAAATTCCGGGAGTAAATTCGGTATGGACTTCAACGTCATTTATTTACTGAAAAAGGGGTTGATATCGTAAGTGGGCGGACTTTCCTCAATCTAAAATGCAGTCAAACGTGTAAAGTTCAAGCTCTTGCCTAGCCTAGACTAGAAAGTACAGTACAGACTACAGGCAAGGCCTATTTTTTGTTAAGTAGGTCTCAGGCTCAGTTTCACTTTTAACCAATCAATGAACAAAAAATATATTCATGAAGGATATAAAACAAATATTTAATGATCTTATTTGGGATCTTTGTGGAATCTATTGGTCCCCTCGGTGAACTGGGGGACCTTCGGTCTTGGGAAAATAGTACCCCCACGCCCTCCAGTTCACCTCGGGGGCCAATAGATTCCACCAGATCCCTCATGATCAATTAAATATCTGTAACTATCTGTCAAAACAGTTAACAGCTATCTACTGAAGATAGGAAGGATATCTGTCAAACAATCAGCTATCTACTGAAGATAGCATGACTATCTGTCCAACATTTTTGTTAACATCTATCTACTTAAGAATCGACTAATCTGTAAACACTATCTACTGAAGATTACTATCAATTGCTATCTGCAAAGCAGTAATAGTTATCTCCTGAAGATAGCAATGATTAACTGTTGAAACAGTAGCAGCCATCTACTAAAGACAGACTATCTGTTGAAATAGTAACAGCTATATACTAAAGATGGCAATGAATATCTGTTCAAACTGCAATAGCTCTTTACATCTATCTTTTGAAGATGGCAAAGACTATATACCCAAACAGTAACAACTATAGATAGCTTTTACTGTTTTAACAGATAGTCATTCCTATCTTCTTTAGATAGTAATGGCTAACTGTTGAAACGGTATTATTTACATCTATCTACTAAAGATAGTTGTTACTGTTTCTGGTAGATGCTATCTACTGAAGATAGCAATTAATATCTACTATAACTATTTTCTAAAGACAGCTTCACATCTTTAATAGATGGTTATTACTACTCCCTAATTCATAAAATTGCAGACTATGGTAATTTTAAAATGATGGTGGAAGAATTTTGAAAATGTATGCAATCAAAATCAAAAGAATATATTTTTTAAGATAACAAGTAATTTACTAAAGACACCACTAAGGATCATCTAAAGATGGCATAGTTTTCTATTGAAAAAAAAGATGGCCACTATGGTCACAAATAACCATATGTTTGGATTATCTTCAAAACAAGCAAATTTGTTCAAACTATACAACAACAAAAACACAACTGATAAGCTAAACATAAAATGAATCAAAAACCCAAACCCTCAAGATGCACCAGGCCATTTTACATTTATATTTCACAGAGAACTTAATTCGGTAGTATTATAGCATGAAACGAGAATACTCCACCATGAAATCCACTATTCTGTGCAATCACACAGCACAAGATTTCTCCTTGATTTTAGTGTCTACTGATTCTCGTATTATTGTTTGGAGAGATTGTTTGAATGCAGGATTACGGTAAATTCCTGCAGCTGACAGCGGCTATAGTCCCGCGTATCTTTTTACTGTGAAACCCCAGAGGAATTACCCTCACTAATGTTTAATTGGAAAGCCCCCAGAAGTGGATAATGAATGTTTTAATGCTTCTCAGAACTTGTATACCAAGAGCGTGCAATTGATGGATGTGCCAATCTTCTAGTAATGTAATAGCTCGTTAAATTGCCCCTATTTTCATGCCATGTAGATCATTTATAACTGTAATAACGGCTCAAAATTCTAACTCTAATATCTTAGCAGTTAAATTGTAGTTTCTCCCTATCTAGTACATCATAAATTGGATATGCTAGAAATCGAACTTCCCTTATTTGATTGTAATAGCCTTAGCAGTTAAATCGTCCTATTTTCATGCCAATTACCTAGAGTGGCAGGCTAGAGAATTACTATGGCCTTAGCATTTACTCTTTTTCTATAATGCGATTACAGAACATTTAACAGAGTTATTGTGCTGGTAGCTAAATTACCATTATTTATGCTGATTTAGATAATTTATGAACATAATACATTGGAAATCTCAATATCAAAGCATTGAGGGCATATGATTTTAACAAATTCTACTTACAGATCAAAATCAGTGATCCACCAAAAGCATCAAATATTTGAAATTTATAGGAGTAGCTTAAAAGAATTAGTCCGTAGAATTTTCATGAGGTATGTTTTCCCCAAATGAAAAATTGACAAAAAAGAACACAGCAGCATTGAAAGATGATAATCTTGATATTATTCAATTTGCTGTACGTACGGACTAAATGACTAAAATATCTGATTTTATCCTTTTTAGATTACTTTTGGTCTTATACGGTAGGTTAGGATACTTACATTTGTAACAGACATGCAAAAATCTGATTTGTTATGATTTAGTTTTCAATTTTCTGATTTATCAAATCACTGATAAATCACTGACTAAGAACAAATGCTTTAAGTTCAACAGTACCATATTGGACCGTTTCAGCACCTCTCCATCCACTAATAAGTACACCTACATACTTTATTAACTGATAAATATCTAAATGCCTTCTTTTCAGGTCATCTGTATCATCATATTCTGCCAAAATCTAAATCAAATTGCTATAAAATGTTGGCTGAGGTTTACTATGATTTAGCCTCTGTTGTATAGTATAACTATGTTGTTGCATTGTTGCTCTAGGGAAATTCCCCCTATTTACCTTTATTGCATCATTCTAAGAAAGTGCCTCTTGCCAATGACTCAGGCACACTGTAAAAGGGATACATTTTCACGCATGTATTTTTCGCGTTTCTGTAATTTTTTTAACATTGCTTGTTTTTTAATTCGCTCTTTCAGCTATCCTACTTAGACCTACACCAAATAAAAAAACATTTTCTTCGAGTTTTTTAATTTTGCGCTAGCTCAGAAGTGCGCGAAAAGCGCGAAAATTAATGTAGCGCGAAAATTTCCACTTTACAGACGTTTGAATTATAAAAGAGCTTAATAGATTATTGCTATTCAACTCACCTCACATATCATGCGAGTGAAACAGGTCCCTAAGTTCAATACGCTAATGGGGACATCTGTGTGCTGCCATGTATTAGGATAACTAATTGCTTTCTTGAGTCGGTGCTCGTGAAACGCTTTCTTAAGGGCAAACTTGTGTTGCCTTATTCTTCTATTCTCGTGTCCAAACATGTGGTTCTCAAAATATGATCCAGCCAGAGATGGGACAAAGTCTGGCTGCTTAAAACTGAAATTCCACAGGTCCTTGTTTGTGCATTGTTGCTCCAGCAATGGGCAGACCAAGAGGTTCCATTGTCTGTGGTGCTGTTCCACAAACCACAGGTAGTATCTAATCTGTTGCCTGGAATCCTGTGTTGCCTGAAGAAACCATGTCAAGAAGCCATAACCAAAGCCTGGCATAATGGTATATTTGATGGGAATTTATGACAAATGGCAGCTATTGCACTTATGATCTTGTTGCACTAACATGAAGATATGACCTACTTAAAATTCACTCAAACTGACATTTGTGATGTGAACAAGGTAAATGCAACGGTTTTTTTTCTCTCTCTCTCTCTCTCTCTCTCTCAAAATCAATGTTTGTGACAATTTAATGTTGACCTTCCTTTGGTAATTTTAGTGTGTTTAGTACAATCTCAGAAACCAAAAGTCCAAATATGATGGGGGTTTCAATGAAGTAAAACCGAGAAAACGATACAAATTGTATTTGGAACCTTAATGATATATTGATATTGTTCAACAAATGCCTCATTTTGCTTGATTGCCTCACACTTAAAGGGGAATGACCTGATTTAAGTATATAAAGTTTTCATCTTTATATTCTATATTCTTCACCCTCAAACCCCATCTGTAAAGTTTTGCACCAATTTTGATGTGAGAACTAAAATCGTAATTTTGTAATCTCCATAGTACTATGTAAAAATTAACATTGGTCGAACAAAATGGAGCATATTTTCACTCATAACATCCAAACCAAACATCCTTTATCCAAGATTTCACAGGGTAATGAGATAAATAGTAGGCTTTTTGCTTCAGATAAACCAAAATTTTGAACACTCAGTAAAATCTTGGTTCTGGGTACAGTGGCGTAGCCGCTTTTTTTTCTTTCAGGGGGGGCAAGGGGGGGGGGCACGTATATTTTCAGGGGGGGCAAGCATATATAAATTTGTTAGTAGAGTATAGGCCTATGTAAATCACTAATTTTTCAGGGGCAAGAGGGGGGGCAAGATTCCTCCACAGGGGGCACGCTTCCCCCCTGCCCCCCCCCCTCTGACTATGCCACTGACTGGGGAGAGCCTCATTAGCGAGCGGACCATGGCCCTTTAATGCAAAGCTTGTTTTAACACTACTTGAAAGAAATTACTATACTTCATCCGGCCTGAACTAAGGAGTGACGTCATAGCTTTCTTGCGGCTATTGTACATGCGTATCACGCACGCCGACTTTGTACGCTCGCAATTACAGCTACGACTTACTGAGATTTGCAGGTTATGACTGTGTGAAAGCTATGACGTCACTCCTTAGTTCAGGCCGGACGAAATATAGTTTCCCTTCAACAGTACTTCTTGTAAAGCACAATACAAGAAATATGTCAAACTCTGCTTGCAGCTTGCTCTCTTAATAATTGACACTTGAGAGTATGCAGTCAAGCTTGATAATAGAGCTTTAACCCTCAGAAATCAAAATTTTTCATTTTTTTTGGTTAAACAAATTTCAAAGTTATGCATTATCATTACCATATTTGGAATCAGCATGAAAAATACATTCAAATGAGTACAAACAAGCCTAGTCTTAGGTCAATGTTTTTTAGATGGCTTCTCAAATGGTGGCAAATCATTTGGGGAGCCATCTAAAAACAGTGACTTACGTGTTATAACCTATACAGAATCTACCAGGGTTGAAAGGGTTAACGGTCAAGCAATTCATCTTTAATGTGCCAATATCTAAAGGTAGTACACAATTAAGTATAATAGTGTGTTTAACAAGGCATGAAGATTGACCTCGCATCTCTTATCAGTCGAAAGTTGTGCACTTAAAAGTGCTATCAGTGATCCACTTAAAAGGATCAAAATAATTGAGATTTGCAGGAGTAAGTGAAGATTACATCTGTAGAATTCCCATAAGGTTTTTTCCCAAATAAAATTAATGACAACAAAGAAAACAGCAGTGTTGAAAGAAATGAATCTCTGTTTAAGTTGTGCAATGCAGTAAGTGTCCAGACAGTACCAAATCTTGTGCTCCATCGTATCACTAGTATTAGGGTATGTTAGGATGATTTTGGTTATTTTTTTTTAAATTTTCTGATTTAGTAAATCACTGATAAGAATCAAGAGTATCACATTTTGTTTGACAAATGCCCTAAATTATTCTTGATATTGCAATGTTGAGGTTTTGCTTTGAATGATCTGAAATTCCTTTAACCCCTGGGCACTACCTGCCTATCGGCATCTAAGCACTATTTTGATTGGTTAATTGGAAGGTATTACATTGTAACAAGCAAATCCCAGATCCTGTAAGAATGGTGATATGGTTTGCACAGATAGAAGCACTCAGAGGACTATCTGATGTTGTATCTTGTAATGAGCCAATCAGACAGATTGTATTATAGGTGATAGTGCCCATGGGGTTAAAGTGGTTTAGGTGTAAATGATCCACATGCCTTGAAATAGAATTTTGTATAATTTAAAATCAGGAATGCCTGGTCTTGATTACCAAATTTAGCATTAATGTCTTTGTTAATTTATGCCTTTTTTTGGATTGAAAAAGTGAAAATTAGTGGCTTTTTGAGGTCTATTCTTTTATGACCAAAATTGGAGAACATTACACACCATTGCTTTCATTGTAATGTACCCCAACATAATGCCACAGGCAAGAAATGCAAGCTATGACCCACCTCACGTTAAAGTCAATGAATTAACTATATGTATCAAAGGTCATTTTACACGTCATATTGAATGTGTTATAATTACTTCACACAAGAGGTTACTTGAAATCAGGACACAGTATGATTTATGGTCAAATTACCTCCCCTTAAGACAGACATGAGCAGAAGATACAACAAGCCAATTTGTTGATTAGGGGATTGATGGCCCTGCCTCTCATCTATCTTGAGCCGAAGCCACATTGGTAGTCTTATCAAGCACCACCTTGTGACCTAATTATTTCTAGAAGCATGGTGTCTGCTTTTATTATTACTTAAACCTTAATCTGTGAAGTCACACAACCTTTTTAGAGTACTGTCTATTGGTGGACCATACGCACAATAAGAAGAATTTTTTGCAAACCAAACATTATCGTCTCAATGCTGATTGCTAGCAGGCCGTCGCGAGGGATTTTTTGGGGGGTGCGGATTTCGAAAAAGTGACTTCCTTTTTTTTGAAAAAAATGACCTCCTAACCCCTAACAGGTCATTTTGGAGTTTTTTGAACTTCTCATCACAAAAAAGTGGACTTTTGTCATATTTTCTCTAAATTTTGGACCTTTTATCAAAAAACTCGGCCAAAAAGTGGACCCCTTTTTCCCCTTTTTGTGGAATTTGGTGGGTGCGACTGCAAACCCCCAGCACCCCCATGCTACGGCCTATTGCTAGTACAAACTTATAATTCTAGCAAATTCTGGAGTTTCCTGTACACAGCCATGAATAATGTAGACTGTTGTTAGAGTCTAATGGTTACAATAAGGCAGAAAGCGCTATCGATTTTGTTTGATTGAACTTCTTAATATAATTATTCCAATTCTTACCTTAAACTTTAAACAATATAAATTATTTCATGCAGTATTTTATTAGTGTTGAAACTAGGACTATTGCATAGCCTATGTGTGTATGTGTGAAGATGTGCCATTTAATTAAAAACTATACAAGACAGCACTTTTTGAACCTTTTTCAATACTGAAAAATATCTGAAATTAGTTTATGACAAAGCCCAAATTGCACAGAGTAATAAAGGATAATGACTCCCCAGTTCAAATTTCTTCCACCATCATTTGAGATAATTATTTAAAAAAATACGTTCCCATTATCAGGAAATACGAGTACCACCATCTTCTTTTTAAAGACAACATAAAAGTTTTAACTATATTTAAATAAAAAATTCTTGTATTGTAATGTTCAATTTGAAACGAATAATAATAAAAGAGGCCTTTTACTTTACACCTTTTGCCCACAAAATTTTCATTCTGTACAAGTACGACTCACAACATTCCCCACAAAAGGCTTATCTGTCGATTTTGTTAAAAGGGTTAAAATTTCACTTTCATGAAGTAAGTGACTGTCCTATTCACACCAAATGGATGCAAATCAATCCTTTAAAGGAAATAGTCAAATTAAACTGTAATGCCAATGAATTTGTGTTAAATGGAACTCAATTTCACTCCACAATCACTTTTTGCTTTAAAATGGATGTGGAGGGAAATTGAGTATTTCATTCAATTTCATGCCATATCCATTTGGGGAAAAAATGTGAAATTGAGTGTTTCACTTAATTCCACCTCCACCTTCTCTCTTTTCAAAGAGTGGATGTAGAGTGAATTTGAGTTAATGAATTTTACTCAATTTCTCAAATGAATTTAACTCAATTCACTCTACATCTACTCTTTTATAGAGTGAATCTCACTTAATTTCCTTCTTTTTAGAGTTCCCTGTAGCAGTTAAATTCAACTCTTGTATACATTAAGATATGATGTGTACGCAAACTTAGGAATTTCTTTGTTTGGACAATTTTTTTTTGGGGATGAATTTAGTATCCTGCCACACTTAAAATTCGGCACCTTTAACATGCGGTTTATTCCGTTAACGTTGCCGAATTCGTAGCCTGTGGCAGAATACTAAATTCTTTCCTTTTTTTTACTTTAACCCTTGATAGTTGCACTGTTATGATCATAAAAAAGGTTGTTTTAACTGGCAGCTGGGATTCACAACAGTTAAAGCGACATGTTTTTACAGTTATTTCCACATTTCAAGTCCCAGCTGTCAGTTAAAATTACATTTCAACAGTGCACCACAAATCCCCTTATTTGTTTGTAGGGTCATCATGAAACTCATTTTAATACAGGAAATCAATTGTGCACCAAAGAGGCTGATGTTTTGAATTTCTTTAAGGGGACATTAGTGAAATACCTCATAACAAAATGAATATAAAAAATTGTTTTGAGATAAACTTTAAGGGATTTTTGAAGTACCAAATTGTGTACTTTCCAAAACTTCTCGAGGCATAACATCCATTCTGATAGAAATTCCCATGTTTGATTAGCACAAATTGGAATTTGAATTTTAGTAATGCCTTCAGCATTAATAACTTTGGAAATATTTACCATTTATTTTGAAATTTCTGTGTCACCTTTAGTTGTATACAGATTATTGGAAGAATAGAGGGGCATGGATAATTTCTGTGAAGCCTTCTGGATTAAAGCCAACATTTTCAGTTTTACCCTTATCAACCTTAGCCATTAAATGATCCACATAATGGCCACCCTGTGGAATAAAACAAGACCTTTTAATGGCTGTTGCCCCTTTCTCTTATAATTACAACAGAAATATTGATAGAATGAAAAATGCACAGAAAATGGGCCAGGAAGTGCTGA